>JAUTBW010010566.1:0-11766 GCA_032361425.1 Peltospira smaragdina
ATCGGCTACTGCTTCCAGATAACGGCTGTACATAACGCAAAAGGGGGTCGGCTTATATACAAGGTCTATAATAAAAAGCCGATTTGGAGGGTGAAACTAGGGAGTCGGCTAATGCATGGGGTCGGCTAATACACAGCGATATACAGTAGTCTATAATCTAAATTGTTATTGTATTATTTTATTAAAACATTACTTAAAAATATTTCTCCATGCATTTTTTCTGAAATAAAGGTATTTACCAAACTGTATGTTGCCATGGCAACGCATTGTCCAATAATTGTGGAAAAAATGTCATCAAAACATAGGTCATTCATTAGGCCAACAGGATGTATAATTTCATTGTTTTATCTTAAACGATAAGCAAGATATCATCAAAATTGTCAGACAGGCCATTTCTTTCAAATTCCCTGGAAAAAATGTGGTCTGATAAGGTTTAATGTATGTGGAATTTATTATCTATTTCAAAAATGTAACCAAGATGTCATTTCCTTGCAGGGATTATGTCCAGAAGGCGTTCTCCTGTGCTACAACTGAAGTTCAGAAAGACAAGCTTGAAAGTTTTTTGAAAGAAAAATTGACAAAGATTTTTAATGAAGGTCGTACCTGGTCTGTGGACTGGAGTAAAGAACCAATACCTAAGTACTTAGTTTTTTTATCACTTCATTTTTTGTCTGTTCCTCCTAATTGTTTATGATATAGAAATTTAAATATGCCACCATGTGTGGTGTAATGGTTAATAAATTGAAAGGTCCTTAAATGTTGATTTCCAAGGTATTTAATATTTATTTGTAGATGTTTAACTTTTAAAAATAGAACTGGTATGTGGATGTTTTATTCCAGTAATATTAATTTTTCATTATAATCGTTACAGTGTAAAGACTTCCATTGGTCAAGTCATTTGCAACAAGGTTGATTCCTTGAATATAAAATGACATACACAGGGAACTTAAAAAATATCTGCGTTTACAAACCATCTTTAAACTGGAGAAACAGGTCTTTCAAGACTTGATAGTAGTACATTAAGCGTTTCAATAAAGATGATATGTGTGCTGTTAAATTTACAAACCATCTTTAAACTGGAGAAACAGGTCTTTCAAGACTTGATAGTATTACTTTAAGTGTTTCAATAAAGATGATATGTGTGCTGTTAAATACATTATTTTTTTATTTATTTTTTTAAACTACTATGTTTAATTTTAATTATTTAAACATTTAGAAAAGATTATCCAGTCTAACTGGCACACTCCACACCAGACTCATTATGCTATATACAAACACGTTCTTTCATGGGTGGGGGTGGCGTGGATGGGAAATGCCTTGCTTAAACAAAATGGTGACATTTTTATTTAGCATTTGACGATGTCCCTTGATAGTGAAGGCTAACAAGTGTAATTCGGGTACTGTAGTGTTTGTATGTTGTATTAATAGCAGTGTTAAAACATGATAAAATCGACAATGTAATTTTAAAAACAAATTAAAACTGAATTACAGATGCTAGTTTTTAATGGACAATTAAAAAAGACTTCATTAAAATGTTTTATTTAATAAGGCTGAGTTTTATGTTGTGCAAAAAGTTACAAAATAAAATAAAAACTAATCTGTATGTCCAAATCGGTTAAAAGAATTGTCAGTGATATTATGATTCATTGGGATATGAACAAATAAAATATCTTAAGACTTTTGTGGGAACAGTTTCAGAAATATATCGCAGATATTCCTTAATAAACTGGATAAATCAGGTGTTTAATCTTTTAAAAAATAAATTAATTCATGTTTTCAATATTTATACAAAAAAAAAGAAAGTATTTACTCTTTGGAACATCTAGTCTTCACTTTATCATTAAATTTGCCTGCTACTGCATACTGTCACAGATTGTTGACTTATTTAATGACCATATATGGTATTACTTTTAAAATATTACCTTCAATTTGTCCCTAACTTGATTATAACTATGTAGTTAACCACCATATTTCCCTTATTAACTATAAATTTCATAAATAATTTAATTACAGCCATTGTCAATAAATATGAAAATAATAACAGCAATGTTGGATTGCTGTTATGTGACATATTTAACTTCTGTTCACCTTTCCAGTGGTAGAGGGACATTTTATTTCTTCTAAATCCTCACTCTTATTTTAAGCATTTAATTTAATTTATTTTTAATTTAAAATTGTCTTTTCTTTATTTTCTTCATTGCATTTTAAAGCAAATATAAAATGTTCAGCTGTGTTCTGTTCATAATTAATTGCTTTTTGCTGATGAGTTTATTTGTTGTTTGCAGTTTTGGAAATCATGACACGACCTTTCAGCCAAATTCACGACAAAAAAGAATGGATAAAAGCCGACCCTTTGGCATGAGAGGTCGAGGTGGAAGACGAGTGTTAGGTAGAGGCATCTATTCCAACAACAGAGTTCCCACGTACAGGCTGCGGGACTCTAAATCCAGGTCGAGAAGTAGGTCATGGTCGAGGTCACGGTCTACGTCATGGTCCAGGTCACGATCACGATCTCATTCCAGGTCATGCTCACGCAGTCTATCCACATCACGATCTCCATCACCTGACAGGAGGAGGAGGAGGCCTAGGAGGAGGTGTTTTTTTGTTTGTTTTTTTGTTAAATTTTATTTCTGAAAAAAATTGGGTTTTAACATTTAATAAGTGAACTTGAGGAGTAGGATATAATGTATGATTATGCAATTCTTGTGTATCTGTTGGTAGCAGAACCTAGCTATAAAAAAAAAAAAAAAAAAAAAAAGATAACCCAGGTCCTTACAGGAGAGTTTGTTACTTTTTTATATGTAAATGTAAATCTAGATTTGACAATTGGTCCATGACATCAGAGATGCTCTTCCCACCCAGCCAGTGACGAGACTATATTAGTTAACATACAAAATGCTTGTGTGTGAATGAGGCTCTTGTTTGTTGAAGCCATGTTCTCTGTGTGTTCAGATAGTTTCACTATGGTTGTGTTCATTGTTTGTAGTGGTAGTCCCAGTCCTTTTGATGTGACCAAAAACCGAGACAGAAGAATGTCTGACAGGGGTCAGGTGCGAGGTCAGGGGTCAAGAGCTCAGGGTCGTGGAAGGGGAGGAAGAGGTCGTGGTCGCAGTAAAAATGCACATCGTGAAAGTCCAAGAGATGAGAGTCCAGCACCGTCAAACGCAAAGAAAAACAAGAAAACTCCAAAAGCGTGAGTAGTCTCTGTTCTGCTGTAATTAAGACAGGGCGTCAGACATAACACAGCTTGGCAGTGAACAACTCGGTGTTTTTACATCATTTTATATGAGTTTGTTACTGATCAGTGCAAATTCCAATTTCACTGGCCTGATTATTTTTAGTATTTATAGAAATGTTTTCAAAAAATTTTTTCAGTCAATACAAGATGGAGTTTGATGATCCTATGAAGCAAATAAGAATGGAAGAAAGGGCAGCTAGGTTTGGACTGGAGAAAACACCTCGTCAAAAACTGACATTAACCATCAACAATTTCACAGTAAGTTGGAAAAAAAATCTACCTAATGTAGCGACCTTTTGGACAGTTGGAGATAAACGTTAATTCCAACTATGTCCTAAATGTCCAGTTCAGGGTTTCTCCTTTTCCGTGGAAAGTATAATAGGTATTCTGACAAACGCATTATATCTAATTTCACCTTGTTCTAGTGTTTTTTTTACTGTTGTTAGAAAATTAAATTGTAACTCAAATGTTCTAGATATATCAAGTATGGAGTTTGCATAACCTTTGATCATAAATATTACACGAGTTGTTGCACCAACATTTCACGTGGGTTTATGACATGGATGTCGGGGGAAGTTTAAGGATAAATGGTAATATGTCTAAGATTTTTGTATGTGAGGATATGACTTGTTAATGTAGATAAATGTTTTTGTATTGGAATGTCATTTTATTATTTCAGAACAGTGACGACCCAGAAGACCAGGAAGATCTGTCCAATTTCCGAGTGGTTGGCAGCTGCCCTGACCTGGAGAAGCGCTACCTCCGCCTCACCACGGTAATACACAGCTTTCCACTCCTCGTACACACTGTCACTTGTTACCTTCTCACTACTAACTACTTGCCACTAACCTGTTACCCCTTCCTGGTTGTCTAGTTATACATACTGGAAATTCAGTTAAGTGATTAATACGAGATGATTTTTATAAGTAATCAGAAGGTTAGTAAATTTAAAGTTGCTAGTCTGAGTCTTCTTAGTCTTAAGATTTTTGTTAGTGAAAATATCTACATTTATAATCAGGATTTCAGAAAATGAAGTGTAAACCTGTAATAGTATGCCTTTAATTATCTACATCTTTAATCTATATTTACCCAAACAAATTGTTTTTTTAGTATGCCTTTAAAAAATTACATAATCACTATTTAGAGAAATAGTCTTGTAAAACTGTGATAGTATGCCTTTAGTCTGGCACATGGTCGATCTGACACTGATCCCTGTCAGGTAACCATTAGGGATTTTTTCCAGTGTTTCTAACTGCAATATAACCATCAATAAAAATGTGTTGAGTACATTAAATACAAAAAAATTTAATTACTGTTATTAAATCTTTAAATATCTACATTAGTAATGAGTGTTAGCTATGCAGTGCTGTTAGTGTTTGACTACTTTTTTTTGTGTGTGTCTGCAGGCCCCAGATGCAAGCTCAATCCGCCCGGTCTCGGTGCTGCGGCGCTCGCTCAAGATGGTGCAAGACGACTGGAGGGAGAAGGAGGACTACCGATACGCGTGTGAGCAGCTCAAGTCCATCAGACAGGACCTGACGGTGAGTCTCTCTCTCTCTCTCTCTCTCTCTCTCTCTCTCTCTCTCCCTCACACACACACACAAACACACACACTGGAAAGTCAAAAAATTTGTTAATTATGACATAATTACAGTTTGCTGTCATTGTAGACAGCAGTAATTTAGTTTTGATTTTCCATTATTGGAGATGAGCATTTAATACTTTGAATATCGTATATCTGAAAAATGTTACATACATCATCAAATACATTTTTATCTCTGGAAACTAAAGGCAGTGTTTGCTGTGATGTTTCAGGTGCAGGGAGTGCGGGATGAGTTCACTGTGCAGGTTTATGAGACACATGCCCGGCTGGCCATGGAGAAGGCAAGTACTTTGCTCTTATCGTTTTGAGTAAAGCAGCCAACTGATGTGCCATTGTTTTGTTGTTGTTTCTTTAACTTGTTTCAACAGGATATTTTTGCCATCAACCTTCCTTTTTTCAGTTTTCAGTAGTAAGTTACTTAATAGTTATTTAAATAAGTTTATGAGGTAATAGTTATTTAGCTCTAGGGAGTGATTCTCAGGCATGTAACGGTATTAAAAGTCACAGTACATAGCAATATGTTAAATATGTTTGTCCACCACAACAGCGTAATGTGTGTACATATCAATAGTGTAAAATCTGACAAAAGATAATTATATGGTTGTCTGAAGAAAGGAGATAACTGCTGAAATACAGAAACTATTGTTACACTTTTCTCTAAAATGTTATGCATTAGATTTGACAAAAGTTTTGATTTAGTGGTAGCCCACTGGGCTACCAGCTACCTAAATTGTGGTAGCCCAGCATTATATTCTGGTAGCCCCAAAATATTTATATACAGTGGAACCCGCTTAACTGCATACCCTAATTGCCCGAATAAAATATGTTAATATCCTGGCTATGTTAAAAGTCGGGATTGTAATATAATCAAGGGAAGTAACTCATCACGAAAAAATAACACGAATTTACAAGAACATTATGTTATTGTTCTTTAAGAAATAAACATCTCACTAGACTTGTGGTAGATTGATGGATAATGATATACACAAACATGCAAGTTGTGCTGCTCTCAGTAAACATTTAAGTAATCGAGACTGACCGTGATGGCCACAGCTACAAACAGTCACAACGGCTGTTTGTATACGCGACATGTTTTCAGTTTAAACACCAAGCGGTCTTGGATTAAAACAGTATGACTTGTTATTAGAGTTAAGTTGGCAGATAAACCACCACTTAATCAATTAACTGTGTTTGGCAGCTACAATACAGTGATTTTGCTATTACAATAACCGGGATATGCTATTAACAAGTAGTTGATTAACCATTGGATCGATGCACAGACTTCCTGTGCTAATAACGGGGCTATTCTGTTATGTGGTATGCAAATAAGTGAGCTGCACTGTACTACCGTAGGCCTAGGCTGTACCTATGCTGTAAATCTACCTATAAGTTGACCTTCTTTCTCTGGCATTAAAATCAGCAATTTTTGCTTTGACCCACTTATAAGTCGACCCCAAGGTTCTGTGATGTTAACTGTGGCATTACTAAGTGATGACAAACATTATTCATATTATGAAGTTGTGTGCAAAACTTCATTTCATCAAGATCACTGTCACCATTACTATTGTGTCTGGGGAATTCCCTCCATTCTAACACATAACCGTAACAAAACAGGTTTTGTAAAGTAATTAATATTCCTTATGTTGGCCTCATTCCCATTGTTACTGAAGTCACACATAGACTATGTTCTGAACAGGATGTTATGTAACTTACAAGACACCAGTTCTTATGCAAGTATTAAAACAAAGGTCATTTTGTCAGTGTTGTTTTAACCTTTTGGTGATATCTTATGTGGCCTGATTAACCAGTTTGTACCAGTTCTCAGAATTGGGAGACTGAGTGCATTTGTCCATGCTAGTAAAGCAGGACTAGTTAACAGCTTTAAACAGAACAAAACGTTTCATTACACAAAATAAATGATTCAAGTAGTAGTACTTTTGTGGCATTAGACTTCGCACTTCACTGTCAGTTTCAGAAGAGAGGGCAAAAAAAGATTTTCTTTTCTTTTTTTAAGATAAAATAATTGATTCCCAAGTTGGTTAGATAGTTTCATGAATTGTTTAAATAATAATACTAAAAAATAATGATAGTAATAATAAATCAATCAATCAATCTGGTAGCATGCCGGGCGTTCGGCATAGGTGAAACTGGTAGCCCAGTACCAAAATCTGGTAGTCCCGGGTGTTCAGGCACAGGATTTGTCCCACCCTGCTATTGTTAAACCAGTGTCATACTTTGGGGGGAGTGTAATCATGTTGCCCATGTAAAAACAACTTCTGTTGAAAGAGTAGCTCGTATGACAGCAACGTATGTCTTACAATTGCAGTGGTCTGTAATCACAGGTCCGACACCATAAAATAAAATGTGTTCAGTGTGTCATTGGATGAACATTTTTGTCTGTCATTGTAAGTGTGTGTGTGTATGTGTTGAGTGTGTCTAATGCTGGCCTCTCCACCTGTTTCAGTGCGACCACGAGGAGTTCAACCAGTGCCAGACTCAGCTCAAATTGCTCTACCACGAGGGCCTGGCTGGCAACATCCTTGAGTTCACCGCATACAGAATTCTCTACTACATCTTCACATCAAACTCACTCGGTATCCTTGCCAGTAGTCACTTGTACAGTCGGTATCTATTCTCTCATGCTCATTGGATCGAATTTTTGTTTCAGCTAGTATTCTACTACTGTTTTAACAAAGACCATGGTGTCTGTCATCCAGTTCTGGGACAGTGCATATAAAGTATCCCTTGCTACTAATTGACAGTGAGTTTCTTTATCTCCTTATCATAATGGTCCTTAAGTGTGTCTGGCACTGCAAACAATACAATCTCTTTCTCTTACTGTGTTAAGGACTGGTCTCGAGTGTTTATCTGGTTGTCCTCTGACAAAATGTACTTCATTACCTTGTTCTGACACCAAATAGCCGATTCATATTATATTCTGTGTTATAATGGGGTGTTGGTAACCATTAATTCATTCTGACAGAGTTTAAAGAGATAGGAGAAAGAGGCAGCCAAACCAATAACCAAATGAATTGGGGAAAAAATATGCCTTACTAAGGGAAATGGGATTTGCCAAAATATGATAAATATAAGTTTTTGGTTAATAATAAATTTGTAAACTGTAACAACAACAAAGTGGTTCTTTTCAGCAGATATGTTGTAATTTTTATCATAAATTATTTTATTACCAGGTATAAGGATCTTAAATGGGAAATGATTCAGTGATAATTGGGAATAATTCTGTATTAGATTGGGAATAGACTTCAGGGGAATGGGGCCTGTAACAGGTCCCGAAATACACGGTAGATTATACCCTGAAATTTTAATGTTTGAAAGGGGCATTATGAAAAAGAATTATCTTTGGTTTTAAATTAAGGAAATATTTTTTACTGTAATCAGAGTTGCATGATAACACTGTGCAGTTATACACCTTGACTGATGACAGATATGACAACTGTGCTTTCATCCTTGTCAGCAGAACACCGGCAGAACATCTGTATAAAACATGCACTGGAAGTGCGCTCCGCATGGGCCCTTAATAATTACCATTCCTTTTTCAAATTATATAGATCAGCCCCTAACATGTCCTCTTTCATGATGGACTGGTTTGTTGACCGCATTCGGAAGATTGCTCTCAAAGCTATTATCAAGTCGTACGTATTTGCGCATGATTGTTTTATTTATTATTTTGCACTTTTATTACATTTTAAAATGAAAGAATGGTTTCTATTTTCTGAACAATTTTTCTATAGACTATCCATATTTAACCCTTTGAACGATTTTAACCAAATCAGAGAAACACTAGAGCAGCAAATTTTTTTTACCACTATATGTTGTATTTACATTGTTGACTACATAACACATTAGAAATTTTGCTAATTGGCTTTTAGCTTATGTATTGATTAAGTTTAGTGCTAATTCTATCATGTTGGAACAATAATACTCTCTGGGAGCTCATGGTTCAAAGGGTTGATTGTTGGTCTCAAATTATGCTAAACTACCAATTTTATGCTCACTAGCTAACATTTTGGCTTAATTTTTAATGACGTTTTTGAAAATTTACCACATTTCATGCCAAACATAGTATTGGTTAAACTCTGTTGGAGCTACTTTGGTAATTAATTAAGCAGTAATTAAGAAGTATGTATAATTAGGGAACACCTAGCCTTGTGGTTCTGCATTATCCTGAGAGTGAAATGAAGATGGTACTGGTAAGCATATGTTAACTGTTTACTTTTAATTACATTTTGGAGTTATCAGATTCAAGTGTTCTAAAGTATGGTAAGTGATAGGTCAGTCTTAATTACAGTCAGAGCTATTATTGTTAGTAACTTACTGTAAGTATCATGTGTGTATGTTTTAATATTTATTATAGAAAGTACGGAATTACTTTTTAAACTTTGTTTGATGTTTGTATTGTATATGTTTAACATGTATTTTTCTCTTTTCATCTTTCTCTTGACCCCGATGGTGATCTTGTAACGTGTGCGTAGGTATCGCCCCTTGTTGCCATTAGAATTCATCAAGAATGAGTTGGGCTTTGAGCAGATGGATGCGCTGTTGGAATTTCTCAAAGACACGGGTGTGGTGTTTTCTGCTGATAAGACGAAAATTGACTGCAAAGCGAGTAATACGGCCGTCCATGCCTTGTAGCAGGCTCATCGTTCTGCTCGTTCACCATCAGTTCTCCCTCCTGCAGTGTTAGGCAGTGTGATGTTGTGTTTTTGAAGGCATATAATTAGGCCCTTTCATGAGGGGGGAGGGTGTCATATTAGGCGGCACCAAGAATGCAATTTTTGCCAGGATGTAGGACTTAGAGTTGTGTACGTGGAAGTTAGTATTGTTGGCTAAAGTGTAGGTGTGTTCAGTGGCAGGTTGTTTTGTTTTAGAAGAAATTCTGTTGGGGTTTTAATGGAAATAAAGTTAGTTTGGGTTTGGGTAGCATCGTAATGGTGTGAATGCTCTATGGTAATGTTTGTCACAGAGTAAAGAGACATGGTTTAAATGTGAGAAGAGGAATCTGTTTAGATAAGATACAGAGAAGAGGGACAACACAGGTTATGTGTGAGTTGGAATAAAGATCATCATTTGTATTGATGATAGTTGTGTCACTGAACATAAAAACATGGACCTTTGAAATTAAGAAAAGGAAATTCAACTGTATAATTGGCAATAAAGAAACAAAATCAGAAGAAAATAGCTGCTGGGTTCACGTGAAATTGTCGATCAACAGTTAAAGACCTTAATCCAGTTACTGAAGGAGTGAAGACTACTGGGTAATGAGAAGCGAGTGTGTGACCATCTCACCAGGTAGGAAAGTGCTGTCTCCAGCTTCAGGAATCATCTGAAAATAGGACCTTCGATTTACAGTTTGTGTAACTCAAAGGTCCTAATTTCAGCTAAGGGATTGCAGTGTTTCAAGTGCAGACGAGGAGTAACACCTGTATCTAAGACTTAATATTCGGACACACTTGTAGTGCCACAGGAGCCAGTATGGAATATCGTTCATATCTTTGCTAGCAGTTATCTAGTACTGTTTCCAACTGAACTGTAAGACGATCTAATTTGTCCAGATTTTCTTACGATGTTCAATCATGTAAGTTGTTTCTTTGGGTACAGATGAAGATGTCGGGTTACCTTTAGTTTCAGCACATTGAAGATGCAGATTCAGCATACTGCAAGTTATATGACAATCAGTGACGTCCATCACTAGCCAGTTTTGTGGACATTTGGTTCCTCAGATGTGTGGCGTGTTGCTTGCAGTGGGGTTGGGTTGATTTAGTGTGTGATGTGTGTTTGTGTGTGCTTCGTTATGGTGTCGGCATTCGTCCGTCCGTCTCAGCGTGCAGTGCCGAGCCGTGCGGGTAATTCTACACGTGAAGATGAGCAGCAGACGAGGCCTGTCGCCTCCAGCAATCACTCGCACAGCGTTGTAATCACAATATAGATCAGCACAAATGTACCGTAGGGAAATATTTTAATGTTACAGCATGTCTCGGTATATATTGGTACTTGACCATTTTCAGCTGAAGATGTGTAAGTGTGTAGTTCATTAAGAATTTCATGAAGGGCCACCTAATAAAGTCATTGTCTGTGATACATGTGCATATATTATAACTAATGGTAATCTTCTTTATTTCAGCATATTTTGAATATCTTTTTCTTTCTCTCAACTGAATGTACATATGTATATTTCTACATCTTTATATAAATGTATATTTTTATTTAACTGTGTATATGTAAATTTAATGAGATAAACTGCAGTTGTGAATCTGTAAAATGTCAAAGGAAATAGTAACGCATCTGTTGCTGGCAGTGGATTCACTTGAGAAGTTTCAAAACATTCATGATCTCTGTTGATACATGTCCTTTGATATAAAGCTGCACTCTTCAGTCTATTTTAATTCCACTTGCAAAGTAGAGAAAGAAGAGGGGAGGGGAGGGCAGGGCACTGCAGGGGAAAACCCATTCTCGTGTGCTCATAAAATTACGTTTGAGATACGCTGTATAACGAAGCTAGCAGCTTAATATGGAGAACACTAAAATCTGTTGGACAAGTCGCCACTTACACGGTGACTTTCCTAGTTTATACATTACATTTTTGTCCATCTGTTACGTTACAAATTTATTGAATATGTTATGTTATGTTATCAGTATTCATGATAACACATTTGAATATTACTGATGGAAAAACAGCACATTTACTGCATACTGTCGATGTCTTCGGATATGTTCATCCATCGTCTTTTCCCCACACAGTGGGATAAACGTTACTTGTGAATATTATCTTTACGGTTTCTATGTAGAATTTTACTCTCATTCGTTTTATTGATTTCCACAATGAGATTTAAATAACAACAACAACAACAACAACAATAATAATAATAATAATAATAATAATAATAATAATAATAATAATAATAAT
>JAUTBW010010677.1:0-11765 GCA_032361425.1 Peltospira smaragdina
ATTTCCAAAAGTATTCATCAGATGATGCTAATATTTTATATTTATGCGTTTGAGATCAAAACAAACATGTATGCCAAATTTTTTCAAAATCGGAATCGGTTGGGTTACAACCATCGGGTGAATTGACACGGAATGACCCTACTAATCATTTAGACACCAGAAATGTTTGTTCTATTTCTAAATGTAAATTACCTATCAGTATATTGTTTATTCCACTAAAGAAAATAGTTCCAGTTGAAAAAAGAAGCCATTATTTTTAACTACTACTGTTTTTTTTTTTTTTTTTTACTTGATGCACCTGTACTTAATTCGATATACACAGTATTACTGCAATGATTACATAATTTGTTATCTAACAAATTAAAACATGAAAGACCGTGTTTCTACATTTAAAACTGTTTCATGACTTGTTCTATAAATCTCCAGGTTTTTTTTTAATCTCCTGTTTTTCTGACCCAAGTTTCCTGCTATACCAACGTCCAAGGTTGACAGGGTCTGTTATTTCTTCATTTGAATATGATGAATTATATCAGAACAAATATGTTTGGTCTTTCACTGTCCAAAAAAGAGAGAGAGAAAATGTCATTATCACTTAAGGAATTGGAATTTGCAAAATGTTAATTTTAACATACCAGAAATTTTGTATGGCATTTGAATGTCACAAAACAAATGCTTAAGTAACTTACAATAACAGATGTTTAAAAACTCATGCTGACACAGTATTTATAGTAATTTCCAAGACAGCCATAACTAATACTATGGACATTCATTTGTCACGAAAGTGTACATAAATTTAAATACATAAATTAAAGCACTTCAAGTACAAATTGTTATTATTAAAATATTATTTATACATAATTGTAATGTTGTTTTTGTGTGTGTGTGTGTGTGTTTTTTTAATACCAGTAAAATATTACTGTAGGAATAGAAATAGCAGTATGAATTGGAAATGTGATTATACTTTAAGTACAGTGTAAAATACATGTTTCAAAGCAATAATTATTTAATAGTTTCCAATTAATACGTTAAGAATCACTGTTTGGGAAACACAAAGTAAAAGGTTACTATTACTAAACTGAAATGATAGAAGAAGTGTAGTGTGCAAGTATATCATACTGTTATCATTGATTAAAGATAGTAGCATGAATAATGAGATAAACTTGTGGAGTTTTCAGATTTGGGGGCATTTATTATTTATTCTACCATGACTTTGAAAAATGCTCTATTCTGATTGGTTACTCGCCTAAATTTAGAGGTAATAAATCCATGATAAACTACCTCTGATTTTATTAGGCTGATTTACATGTGTAGGAATATATGCATCTAAGTTTATCAATGAAGATCAAATTGCCAGTTTTAACATCAGAAAGCTGACCCAATCTTCCACCACTCAAAAGCGTCACTATTATGCCATTTTATAAATTGAAGTGGCAAATGTATTTAAATTTTTCGTTTCATAATAAGTAAATTTTTCACAAAACATGCAGGCTGAGATGTCTGGTATGTTTATTTAGGGATAGTAACTTATTTGTAAATTTCTGCAATACAACTAAAACTGATCAATTTTAAACGACGTTTAGTGGTGTTAGATTCACGATAAAATACCTCCAATTCCAAATCAGAATATGTTTATCTCCTAATTTGTTCCTGGAAATGTCATTTTAGCCAAAGGTGTTAGCCTGAAGTTAAAAATGTAAACATTTGTTGGATCAAATAAATAATAAACATCCATAAACAAAACAAAATTCCACATGGCTATCCAATATAAACTGAATAGTTTGTTGTTGTTGTTGTTGTGTGTGTGTGTGTGTGTGTGTGTGTGTGTGTGTGTGCTTGTTTATTCTTTTGTGTAGGTGTTTGTTGGTGTGAGTTTGTTTTTTGTGTGTTTTTTTGGGTGTGGGTGTGTGTGTTTTTTTACAAAAATAACTTTAACAAATAACCAATATAATCTAACTGTATACCCCTGAATCTCAGACTTATCCTGATCAGTTGGAATAATGTCATTAGCTTTCTGGGTCACTTATAGAAATTACAATTTTTTAAAATTACCATTTTTTAAAATTCTAAATAATTATTGCAACTTGCATTAATAAATAATTGGGAATAATTTTGTATCATATTGGTAAATACACTTTAAGGGGATAGGACCAAAATACATGGTAGATTATACCCTGTTAAAACTTAAATTAACACATAAGTGATATGTAATAAAATTTTAATCACTTGAACAATTATGATTATATATTAGTAATTTATATTCATACTTAACTTACATGGTGTGTTCATGAATATCCCCCAGTTTTGGCTGTGAGAATCTCCTGAGCTTTAGTAAAACTGTAAAATATTCACTGATGAACCCTGTAAAGTGTAAGTATTATAGATCGTACAAATCAGTAAAGTCAAAACATTTCTCAACCTTTGCATTCCACTGTATCTTACCCAATAGAACACTGCTATTTTTACCTCCTACATATCTCAACAATATGCTCAGTGTTATTGATTGGTCATTACCTCATCTTATTATAACATAGTATAATGGCTAGAATAAATGTCATGTGTGTGTGCTTTTTTATTTATTATTTACCATTTCCCTAAAAAAACCAAAGACGACAACAGTGAAGACAGGTTCTTTACTGTATGTTATATCACTCAATTTGTAACTAACCAAATGAGGCTGTGTTAGCTGTTGTCAGAACATGAATGTTATTGATTCTGTATTAGCATACCCCCACTGAGTTGTGCATTCATTTGCCATAGTCCTGTGAAAAGCATTGTAAAAGCAGAGGCAGGCAGATACCGGTATTAATCTTTGTTAATAACTGAAGTGCATTTTAAATGGATAACATAACGCCCAAATTCTTAACGAACTGCTCTCTCACATTTAAGTGGTGGTGGATTTCTGCTGTTCTTTTTTCCTTCTTTGTTTTAATTTAAAGAACTATGCATCAAAGTATACCTTTTTGTTGCTGTTGACTTTTAATTAGCTACATCTACAGAATATAATAATTTTGTTCAAAGCCTGGTTTAATTAAATTAGACCTTTATGTTATAAACATAGTGATATCAGCAGAAACACTAAATGGTATCTACAGCAAATACTGTATAACTGGAAATTTTCTTAAGTTTTGATGGAAAGTTGTCAACCTCAAATATAAATCCTTGAAATTTAAATGTAGGTGAACCTGAAAGTATTAAGAAATGTTTATACCTCCACCCCAGCCCAAATATATTAGGAACACTGGAATATTTTATTTCTGGTTATGCAGAAATGACAGGAAGGTCCAGTATAGTATATTCAAGAGAATTAATATCTACTGGAAGTAACTGGAGAGCGTATATTTTTAAAACACATTTATTTGTAAGCAACAAAAATAATCACAGAACAGATATGAACCCAAATCATATGTATTAAACAATACATCACTAACTTTAACAACATTTTTTACATGAATCTGAAGTGGCTTTTTATGTAATGCAAAAGTATGTAATCGTTGGTCTCACTAATAGTATTAAGGTGCTAATGAGTGGTCTATTGTTTAACTAGGTGATAATTTAACACTGGTAATTAGAATTCAGTGTTAATCTTTTAATAAACAGTGTAACAAAACAACAACTCGGTTATCGTAAAAAAAATATTAAAAAAAAAAAAAAAAAAAAAATACTCATTCTAAATTTATTAAACTTCAAAAATACAATAAAAATACACTCTAAATGTTATCAGTCCCAAAACCATGGGTTGTTGTCCTATTAAAACCATTTGTAATAAAAGCGACCATATTTATAACAGATTGATTGCATGCAAATTTGTTCAGCTGCAAAAAAATTATTTGCCTGCAAAAAAAAAAAAAAGAGTAAGTAATATAACTAGCTTTATAGTAGCTCTGGAAGCATTTTTTTTTTTTTTTCTAAAGGAATATATTAATAATTCATAAGGTTGAAGAATGTAATATATGCACAAAATAATAACACTTTCTTAGAACACTTCATTTATTACTAATGTGCCGAGGAAAAGAAAATATTTATAACATTCCACTGAAAAATCCACTAACATTTTTGTCTGATGTAAGTCCATGGCTAGTTACCATAACCATTCCAGCAATTGTTAAACAATAATTTTATTTCAAGAAGTAAATTGCACTGTTAATAATCACAGTATTGTGTTAGTTAAAAGAAATAATGTACAACATAACAGCAAAATACCTATACAGGGTGAAACAATTTGTGCAAATCTCTCAATTTCTACAAGAATTAAACATCTGAATTGACATGGATTCATGTGAGAAATCACATAAAATTGATGAAAAATCTATTTGTCCAATATTACCAAATAAATTGTGATTGACTGGTTATAGAAACTAGCTGTTAAGCAATACTGGAAAAGACTTGGTGAAAAATATAAGGTTCATCTTTAAAGATTTGGGTTCGGTGGATTTTCTAAGAGCTTACACAAGAATCTATCTGGATTCTTGTGAAAATAACCAAACTGTTAACCCTGCTATATTAGTACAATCTGTAGTACTGGAAACCACAATGACATCCCTGATTTATTACCTTTATCAAACAGTAGTTTCAGTTTCATGATTTTCTGCATAATTTTCATTATTCATAATGAGCACAGGGCTGTCTGATCCTGCAACAGGTTCCACTTGCACAGTCTGAGAAAACGTATTTCTACTGCCTTCAATGGTCTCATTTATACATGTAGATACTGGGATGCATAAATTCTCGTGACTTGAATTTTCAGAGCTTGTTGCAGTGTGATATTCTGAATCACTTGCTAAAGGAGTCAAGGGTTGGTCATCATCATCATTAATGTTCAGTTCAAATATCTTTGATTCAGCTCGCATACATTCGGTGTCTATTACATTCTTGCAATTATCTAAGTTCATAGTTTCCAGCAACTTTATAACATGTTGCTGTTGTAGTTTGTACTTTTCATGCATCCGTCCCATTTGCAGTGAACCATAATCACGAATTCTCAAGAGCTGGTTGCTATACATATCTCGAATCTGCTCTATTTGATGAGCACTGTATTGTCTCAGTCTTTCAACTTGAGTGGTGTAGTTATCTCGAATCCTGTCTACCTTGTCTGAACAGCCTTTGCGAACTCGCTTCATTTGAAGAGAATAGTTTTCTCTTAGCCGTCCAAACTGTAGATGGTACTGGTCTCTAATTCGACCCAGCTGGTTGCTATAGTTGTCGCGCAGTCTGGAGAATTGCATGTTCTTGTAGGCATCCAAGTTCTCCAGCAGCTTTCGGATTGCATCTCTACGCCGCTTGTTAATCAAGCGCTGTGCTCCAGTCATGATAATACTGTACAGTATAGTTAGGACTAGGAAAACCATTGCAGATGACAGGCCAACATATAAACTTGTTATCTTGGTCTCAAATATTGCACAAACAAGCCTTATGTTTATGGTCTGTGATGAATTATAGTGACTGTTGTGAACTAAACATTTGTATGGACCAGCATCAGTACGTAAAATATAATCAATGTAGAGAGACCCATCTGACAGCAAAACAGTATGATCAGAATATCCTTCAAGTTCAGAATAGTATCCATAGTCATTGTGCCAGGGATGGTTTCTGTGAAAGCTGTTGTTTAGGTCTGTTATATTGATGCTTAACAAATGTGAAGTTGCTTCAGGGTGAAAGGGGTGATATGTGAAGATCTGCTGGTGAGGAGTTTCCCACACAACCATGGTCATTGGATCAGGAAGAAATTGACAGACCAGTCTACCTGGCTGACCAATCTTCATGACAACTTCTGTGCTTGTGAGATTGCTTTCTTCCAAATAAGGACAAATTTCTAAGTCTGCTAACATACCAAGTGGAATGGAGTATGTGTTATTGATGGAACATTTCAGTTTCTCGCTTCTGAAAACTGTAGTGTTTACAAGTAAAGATCTGGACAACCAGGCAATGCTGCAGGAGCACTGCAGCACATTTGATTGCAAGAAGACATGCTGAAGGTGTTGGTTGTGGAGGAATGTCAGTTCAGACAGCATGGATATGTTGTTGTGGCTGAGATCAAGTGATTTTAGCTGCTGCAGCTCAGCAAACAGATCAGGGTGGATAAATGATAGTTTCTTGTTATGACTCAGTTCAAGGGTTAACAGATTGGATAATCCATGGAACGCATTGAAGGCTATAGTAACAAGACTTGATATATTGCTCAGATAAAGTTCCTGCAGGTTCCCAAACATTGCAAACAATGGAATGCTAATATTGTGGAAGGCGTTGCCACTTAGTTTAAGAACCAAAAGATTATCTGAACTGTTCATAAACTGATGATCTATGTTATTGATGTGGTTGTCTTTTAGATACAAAGTTGTGAGATTAGACAATCCAGACAGAACATCTTTATCTAGGGTTGTTAGCTGATTATGTGAAAGGTCAAGTTTCTCAACACTAGTCAAGTAAATGAAGGACCCAGGTTCAATTTTAAGAATGTTGTTGTTTTCAAGATGAAGAGATGTTAGACGGTTTAAACCTTTTAGCATTTTAAATGAAATCACACTTATCTTATTGTTACTCAAGTCAAGAACTTCAAGATTTATCATCCATTGAAAAGCATCACGTGAAATGTTAGTTATTTCATTTCTGCTTAAGTTTAGCAACTTCACCGATTGTAATCCAGAAAGCATATCATTTCCAATGCTTCGAACTCTGTTTGCAGACAGATTTACATCATCAACATTGATCATATCACTAAAGATCTTAGGCTGAATTGTAGAGATCACATTGTAACTTATATCAAGTCTTTTCAAATTGTGTAAGTTATCAAAGACACTGGCATTCAAAGAGGCAAGGTGATTAAAGCTTAAATTGAGGAATAACAGGTGTGTTAAGTTATTAAGGCATTCGTTAAGTAATTGAATCCCATTGCCATGTAGATCTAAGATTGTGACCTGCTGTGGTATGTAACATGGTACACTGTCTAGATCTCTGCTGACACAGTAAACACCATATCCAGGATAGGCTGTGAGTGTTGTGTTTGTGCAGGTACAATTGCTGGGACAAGTACTGACAAAACTGAACAGCGACCAGAGAGCAACAAGGATCAATACTGATGATGGCCATGATGTGGTATTACCCATTCCTCTACCACTTCAGCTCCACTGTCAGCACTAGGAGATCTTCATCAAATGACTGGCAGATGACCTATCAATAGAAAATTAAATGTTTTAACTAATATGTTACTAATGAATTGTTTACTGTACATTTACTTTACTTAAAATATTACTTGCTGATAGCAAGTTTCGGGTGTCTAAACCTTTACTGAATACAGGCACATTAAAATAGTTGTAGTAAGTAATTTTTCTCCTTTTTAACTGGATGCATGACCTATAGATGTTGAATTGTGAGTGAAAATCAATGGTAATTATTGAATTTGAATATTCTAACAACCAGCACAAGTAAAACTAAAACAGCACCATAGGTTGGCATTGTACATCATTCTCTTCATTTTAGTACATAGGTACATTAGTGTAGCCTAATAATAATGCAGGTTACTGTAAACATTATATCCATGTATTAGGTCTCTGTTGCTTTAATCTTACCCTAGAAAATGTGATTACTTTGTTTTATATTTATCAAATAATTACTGTCTTAACTAAAAATGTGATTACTTTGTTTTATATTTATCAAATAATTACTGTCTTAAGTAATTATTTGGCAAGTGAGACTACATACATTAAAATAATGTAGTAACTGTTGTGAGTTGAAATTTAGTTTCATTAAAAAAAATATTATAATAAGGTGATTAGCAACTAGTATTAAATATTTCAGAATTGTGTATCATCATCTTAGATTGTGTAACTAATTAAGGCACCTACTAAACAAAATGCTACCTGCTTAGTATGTGTATCTGTGTACACAATAGTCTCAAACTGCGACTATATAATACATAAATGTCTATACTGTAACCATCTGACCTACTTAAGTACTTAAAGCTATTCAACCCTATTTCTAAATGTGTTTAATAAAGGACTTTTACAATAGAGTTGCATAGTTACAATTACTAAAGTAAATATAATATGTCAAATCTCAGTTGTGGTTTTTCATTTTTATTCATGTAAATGAGGCCATGACTTGTGCATAATGCTGGCAGCTAACAGTGCTGGTTGTCATAGATCAGTGACTGAAAACTAGTTTCAAGTGACCAAATCCAGGTGAAACTGTTTTTTCACTCAAACTGCAGTTTATCATAAACTTTGGACTAAAAATTGTAAAATAAGAAACTATGTATATTTTAACACATGTTACTGCCCTAATCTTTTATAAATAAAACATAAATAATATCATACATAAATAAGAAAAATATGCCAGGAATGAAATTCCCACTGGCTGGCAGGTAAAATTAACAATGAATTCTGTATTTTGCAGAAACTAAACAAACATTACAGAAACCTGGACATGAGAATCTCTATGTGAACTGTATATATAAAACTAAATAATTTATAAAGAAAGATAGAAATGTAAAGGAGTGAAAACAACAAAAACTGGACAGTTTATAACTTTGAACATCAGTTACGATCCACCAGCATCTTTCCACAGAATTGTATGCTTTTTGTGGTTATTATGCTTACTTGATACTTATATAGATGTTGAAATGAAATTTCTACAATAAATAATGGAAACTGGATCGTGATGAATTACACAACTGGATATTGATTAGCACTTTACCTGTAATGGCATTTCATAACACATGAGGCTCAGGTATTGATTACCGGTACTTAATTAGTCAGCTCAGAGTACAGCTGTTAGACATACTAATATTTCATTTCCTTTAAATTGTTAAATGTAATTGTAAAACAGTTGTTGCTACTATTACTAAATAGTAGTAGTAGTAGTAGTAGTAGTAGTAGTAGTAGTAGTAGTAGTAGTAGTAGTAGTAGTAACAATACATTTATTAATGTTTTTCATTTTTACTTGATGACTTGCACAGTGAATTTGTTAAATATGGAAGAATTTGTAGGCATCATAAACTGTCTTTTTAACACACACACACACACACACACACCAATTAGTAACCTAATACTATTAATTGCATCTAAAATTTGATTTGCTATCAAAATATTTTAATGACCAAGAGACAGGTATTGAATAGTGTTGAATAAATGTTCTCTGGAGACTGACTATTTTATGTAAGGAATATGGTTGAATATTTGCCAGGATAAAATGAGTTTATGTTCCATAAATACTTAGCTCCATTTGAAGCTTTTATGTGATTTGTTTCTTAATTACAAACAAGTGGTTATGGTTTGACCTTTGCCCGAATACCGAGATAAGAATGTCGGAAATGAAAACTTCATATATATTGTTGACACCTTCCTTTATTTTAGCAAGTGCTATTATTTTCAAATAATACATTGTTTGGCAATAGATCAATAATATGTGGCATTATGCCTTTAACAAAAATTAACATTCATTGTTATGTGCATTAAGTTTTTCATTAAACCCCACTGAAAGAGTGAAAAATATTTATAGTTACATTAGTCGAATCCTAACAAATGCTGAAGACATACCATACTAGTGATGCAGTCTGTAATGTGAAGAGTTCATTTACACGGCTACTGTACTAATGCCTGGTGAGTGAAGTGCTGATGTCAGTAACGTCCACTTAGCTGGCAGGTAGCCTGTCCCACAGAAGTGAACAACAAATGGCTGTCTTTATTTATACAGCTGTATTACACTGAAAAGATCTCCGACATCAAATTAACATCGTTTTGGCATAACCTCCAAATCTTATTTAAGATTTTTATGCAAATTAGTAAAGAGGTAAATTGACAGTTGGAATGTATGATATATAAATGATCAAATCAATTCTTCATTAGTAGGCTACCACTTGAAAATTAGTCTATAGTAGGCTAATTCAGAGTGGATTGCTTCAAACCTTTTGCTTGTTGGCATGTACTGCACACTAGTTTGTTAACAAAAGGTTATGTGTGAATGTGTAGCTTAATAGGCCAGTCTGTTGTACATCACTGAACCCTCAACCACTCAATTGATCCCAAAATGTCAGCTGTTATCACAAACCTGCTAGCACAGAAAATACAGGCAAGGTGTAACTAAATATAGACAAAGATTATTTTACCAGCTACATATTGAAACATGAAGAAAATGAGACACAAACTGAGTTGGTGCTCTTAACTTACCAGTTTGTGTCTTCAAGGTGTAGTAGACTGCTGGAGGAGATAAAACTACATTAGTGAGTGCAGAACAAAGTAGCAAGTTACTGCTGGATCACAAGCCAAAGCCAGCTTTCCCTGCCAGCATCTTGCATTGATCCTCCATTGTACAAGCTGGGAGAGTCCATTTGTTTATGAGCTGAGTGGTATGATTTCTAGCTGTTTTACCTCTGTCTGGACCAGCTGAACATTCCATTGGTGGTTGGCTTAGCTGGTGGAAGAGTCCTTTAACATGCGAGGGGGTGGCAGTTTGCACTAGTTTGGATAGACTGGAAGAGACCAGTAGTTTTTATTCTATGGCATACTAGTAGGTTGTATCTTGTTAATATTCTGTACAAATGACAGAACCTGTGTAGCAAGATTTCGCTTTGCAGATAGCACAATTTCTCTCAAACAGGACCTTTATAAATTATAGCAATAATTATATTGAGTATTTTATTTTTTAACATTTTGGATCCATCATGTTTTGTCAATGAAAAGATTTGCATGGCAGAAACATTATTATTTTTATTTTTAAAAATTTTGCATGGCAGAAACATTAAATGATTTTTTTTTTTTTTTTTTAATTTTTTTTTTTTTGTGATGCACATAACACATGTTTAATTAATGGTTAAATCATCATTGGAAACATTTTAATTTGAAAAATGCCTAGAGATTATGTGACAGGGATCAGTATCAGATCAGCTACATGTCAAGGCAGTGCAGTCATCATTAGGTTATAATTACTAAATAAACAAAGTAATCAGTAACATATCCGAAGTGACACCAGAACTAGCATTAACAGTATGTAGGACTGAACACCGTACAGCATTTGACATGTAATACTGTATTTGACGTATTAAGCGCCCTGCTCCAATAAGCGCCCCCTAAATGAAAAAATAATGTAAAACAAAATTAATGCCCCCTTCCCAACAACGAGCGTAAAAAGTAAGTAGGTCATAATTAACATATAATGATGTGATGAAAATAGTGTTTTCATATGTGCTGTCAATGTCAGCTATCTATGCAATGTTACAAACAAAGAATATCAAGACCTCTTGCGACTGCCGAACATTTTTGTCTTTCCGGTAACCTCTCAAAAAACCAAACTGTCTTTTGCTCACGGAGCAAATGTCGTAGAGTATCCAAAAATAAAAGAAACTACAAATATATTGTTTTTATTTTCTGGTACTTGGTCTTCTTTTCAGCACATCACCCACACTTTGTTCCAAAATTTAAAGATAAACATGAAAACCCCTAACCCTGATGCCTCTTTTGACAGTGACTGCTATATTCCTGCAATCGTTTTCCACACCGAGTGTTTACGGAATAAATTACATTGTGCATACAGGTCATGGAAAACCTGGAAAGTCATGGAATTTGTAAATGTAATTATCCAGGCCTGGAAAGTCATGGAATTTTTATATTGGTCATGGAAATCGAAAATCTACAGATGTATTTCGCTTTGTTTAAATCAACTTGCAGTTTAGTTTTAATTACATAATAATCAATCTACTATTTTGTGTAATCACTGTAAGATTGATCCCATAGGCCTACATGCAAACAAATTTCCTTTAAAAAGTCATGGAAAAT
>JAUTBW010010788.1:0-11763 GCA_032361425.1 Peltospira smaragdina
TTATTATTATTATTATTATTATTATTATTATTATTATTATAATTTTTTTTTTTTTTTTTTTTTTTTTTTTTAAATATATTGTATTGTATTGGATTGTATTACGTAATGGTATATTACATTAAATTACCTTATTTTATATCTATATTTTAAGACACTCTCAATTTTATTTGTATCATCTCTTAGAAACACAGAAGTATTTGTATCAAAAATTAAATAGTTATATGTTTTTCCCTAAATTTTTATCTTTTATAATACAATATTTTAAATAAATTATCACATCCTGGATTTTAAATAAATATTTTTAGCAACTGTTTATATTTTTATATAGATCTGGATACCGAACGACTCAAGTTTATGTCATCCCTTGAGGAGGTTAATTTTGAGAACAACCCTCTGACATCAGCAGTGTATAACGAACTTCTCAACATCAGGGTCTTTGTTGTCTTAATTACACCGCAAGATCAGGATCTTGATTCTGTTGACTGATTAACCTGAAATATTAGAGAGGTTTAAATTGTTTACGGTTAGGCCTATGGATACGTGTGGCATCTTCGTGTACTCACAGTGAAAGTGTAGAAACACTGTTTAGAAATGACATTGTCCGTACGTGTATGAAAACTACGTTACGATTGGACCAGCTTTCTGCTTAATAATCAGAATCTGACAGATATTCACTATTGCAATGTGATGGATTGAATACAACGTTCTTTCAACACATTGGATTAGTGAATATCTGTCAAATTGTGATTGATTATTATCAAGAAAGCCGGTCCAATCATTTCACCACCAACAATAACAATAATGTGGGATAGAGGTAATCGGCACCCCTTCTTGTGCTGCCACTATAATTTAGATTTTGCAATTAAATATTGTAGGGTCTAAACTGTATTAAGTTTGTGGCGAGTTATTTTCGCGCATGTTAGCGATTTTTTAATTTTACGAATTGTCATCTGGAGAATTTCTTTTAACAATAAATAATAAAAACAACAATTATTAAGTTATCTATTGATCTAGTAAAATACACCTTATTGTCACTATAGTCATTAGACATTACCATAATTATTATTCTGAAAAGTGGCATATTCCTTTACACTGTAGTTTCATGCTAGAAACATTTGCGTGCATATAAATTTCGTGATTTTTGGTTGATAATGCACTCAACACATTTTATTAACAGTTATATTGGCACTGGAAATGTTTTAATTAGAAAAAACCCTAGTGGCTACCTGACAGGGATCGATCTCAGATCAACAGTGTGTCAGGCGGGCACGTATATATTTTCCAATTATATTGTTTACCAGGTTTTATGCATAATGAAAAGATTTGACTGTCACTAAACATGCAATACATAGATTAGATGTAGTAGAAACGAACATGATTGCTTTATATTTTTATTGAAAAATGTAGCCTACACTCTTTCAAAATTATTTATTTGACACTATTCTTTGTAGAAGTTATAATTATATACATTCAAGTTTTAAAATAATATAATTTCAGATGCAGAATTATACAAATATAAAGTTTATCATCATGTAAACTTGGTGCCACAAGTTTATGTTGATGTGTAACTTGTAGAAATGCGATGCGCTAAAAATGTGATGTAAAACACTCAAATATGTCAGCACATGTAAGCGTACAAGTACACATACAAAATCTAAACATTACTGTTCTTGTATTTTAAACAAGAGTTGATTTACATGTTTTGTAAATGTTGCAATAAAATGCCACAGCTTATCCCAGGCTCACTAAAGAGTAGAGAAGATCCCTGGTGTTCCTTTTTCTTCCCTGCTGTTGGGTGATTAGATACAGCCAGTTAAGATTTTCTTTTTAATACTGTACAAGCAAAATGCTTTTAAGTTAATAATATTAATAATAATAAATAAGTAAATAAAATAATAATAAATGCTGAAAATTAAAACAATGTCAGTAAATCAAGACACCCTTAACGGATCCCCAAATTTCCTTTTTATTCCCTGTTGTTGGGCAATTGAATACCGCCAGTAAGAGAATACAGGAAAGTTGCCCATAAGCGAACATTGCTATATTTTCACTTTGATCTTTAAATATGAAAAAATAGCGAAAGTTACCATTGAAGTGTAAGGTATCATTTATAATATTTAGCAGAAAAGTGTTTTCAGTTGGTGGAAAGATGTTTTTAGTTAAAAATGCAGTTTTATTTATTTAATGACACATTCAACATATATATTTTTTTTAATCAGTTAGTTGATCCACCTGTAAATCATGTTTATCATCTGTAGTAAAGAATAAGAACTGATTTCTTTGGTAATCTACATTTTGAAATCTGCAGATTGTTTCCCTCATTTCTTGAACAAATGCTGAGCTGCTCCTAATAACCATTTTTAAGTATTTGTGTACAAGATGCCTCTCCTTTATTTAATTCCAAGTTTTGATGAAGTTTGTGCTACCCTCCAAACCCCTGGTCCTGCTGTTAATACAAGGTTGTTGTTATTTTTAAATCAAATATTGTACATAATGTGAATTATTTATTATTTGGATTGTTACACAATTGTTTTGTATAAAAATATACATTAAATGTTTCCTTAAGTTTTGTTGTGTTTGTGTAAACAATGGGATAATCAGCTGGATTGCTAATCAAAGAATGTATATTTTAATCACTGATTATATCAAAGGGCACCTTGACATTAGTCAGTGAATGATGCCTATCAATGAGCCATTAGGGATTTTTCTTATTAAAATGTTTTCCCACACGATATATTTATACGACAGCCAATGATTCGCTAAAGGGGACTTATATTTGAATAACTAAATTAGCCAGTCAGGGTTAAATAAACCTAAACTGCACCATTTTTCTTCATATATCTAAACTACACAAATGTGGTTAGTTTTGTCAAAAACAAAACCCCAAGCTTACTATCTACCAGCATACTAATTCCAACTTAAAAGTTTAAAGGGTGAATCTTCTATTAAATCATGCATTATGTTTACCGGTAAATCAATAACTAATTAATTCCCTCTCTCAAATCTAGTTCAAACTAAGACAGTAACCTATTATGATTGAACAAGTTAAAATGGCTGTAAACTGTACATTAGATTATCGAAGAACAGAATGGCAAAACTAAAACCAGCACATGTAGAAAAACAACAACTGGGGGTGTATGGCATACATCTTGTAGAAATATTACCAGCGTACATTTTATTGCTTATAATACATTCCAAAGAGAAGTACATAAAATCTCGTGCTCCATGGGTGTTCAGTGTGCTGTCCATCATTTACTTGGAAACTACTAATCTAATTTACAGATGTGCTAATCAAATCACAAAATGATTACCAGCATCTGCTAACCATTTTTTTCTGTACAGAATATTCCCTTATGTACTGGTACTAGGACAAAATAACAAAACTATACTCATGCACAAAATATTTTATTACAACATTTGTGATTGTTCCTTCTGTAATGAGAATTGCATTGCAATACACTTCTGCAAAAACAATTTTTTTAAAGACTGTTTAATAGGCAGCAGCTGTGGTAAACACTTCTGAAAGAAATCAGTCCCTCTGTAAATAAAATGATTCTATAAGATCTCTTTTGGTAAAAATGAATTTTTACTCATGTCCAATAAATACAGTACACCAATTTTGTATGCAGTGTATACAGCTTTTGTTTTTTCTACATCCCAACTCTACTCTTTTTACTGTCCTGTCTGTGAATGGGTGCATATAAAAAATATCCTTTACTTCTAGTGAGGGAATGCAGTCATCAATTGTTTGACATTCAAACATTCGTAATAAATAAGGTAAAACGGTGGTGTCAGTAAACGCCAACATTTTAGCAAATTGTACAAGATATTAAAATATACGGGGGAAACCTCTGCCTATACATCATGTATACATCAGGAGTGGCATATAGCTCAGCAATTGTGCGTCTGCTCACTGTACAGCAGATCATCAAACAAAGCTCACCTGGAGGGTCTCATTCCTGCCAGTGCTCCACAACTGGTATAATAAAGCCATGGTATATACTATCCTGCTTAGAGGGATAGCTTTCCTATTATCTGTGAAGTTTTCTTTATCTAGAGCAAGATGTGTAAATCTATTTATCATTCTGGTTTTGGAATTGGAAAATTGTTTCTCATCAGCCACTGTGACAATCAGATAAAATTTTATTCCTCCCTCTCGAAAATCCCCACAAAAACAATTTGAACAAAACAAATGCAGCTAGTAATACATTCACTTTAGCAACAGCTGATACATTAGATTATGTTTTGAACATGAAAGATACACCTTAATTCTTTGCATAGTAAACTGAAATCGAAACACTCTTACCTGTAAAAATATTGATCAAGAATAGATTAGAAACATGATTGTGATATGAAATATATACCTGTGATACACAAATTATTATAATTAAATATCCAAACATTTAACAGACTATTCATTTACATCAAACTCTTGAAGCATTTCTGAACAAAATGCTTACAATAAGCTACTCATGAGTTATATGGTACAATATGTTTCATGCAATTTATTTTTGTATTTTACGTATTAGTATTACTAGAGTAATATTGTGAAAATGTGTTAATGTAAACTAAAACCATACTTTACAAAAAACAAAACAACAACATTTCTGAATATACAAGTACTTAATACTGTAGGAATACATCACACAAACATTTCGCACATGTTGACAATTTCTTTAAAATGTGAAACTTTATAATTTCTCACATACCGAACATGAAACATTTCCATCAGTGACATAATACAGTAACAATGCATTTCAAAAAGTTAACAAGCAAATCTTGTTATTATTATTATTCATACTATACATAAATTTATAGTTATGTTGTTTTATACACTTTTAGTGTTTTCCCTAGCAATGTGGCAAGGCATAATAAACAATTTAATAAACCACTTGTATGGCAGAGATCTTTAGTGCCAAAAAGAGTTGGAAGTCAAGCACGACTAAACTTTGACATTAAATTTTTTTTATTTTAAAATAAAAACCAAACTATCAATACATATAACATAAATATTCAGATTTATGATATCAGGGTAAGATGGTGTGGAATGAGGGGCCGCATGGTGCAAGATTATCAAAGCATTGTACCGTGCCATGCTAAAACAAGCTAGGGAAAACACAAACTTTATGTAGACTATAAACAAATTTACAGTTATTGTGTGAAGTATTTAACACACATGTACCTGTAGCTAAAATATTTGTTTACTACAGAAACTATAGTTAAGCAGACTATTTAACAAATTTGCATTTACTTTTGGATATGTACGTATTTAGTATAGCTGAAATGTTTCACTCTATCAAGAGTGTGCTAACCCTGAGACCCCTTCATGCATTTGGTGCCGAATATACTTTAATTAAGGTTGAAAATTCCGTACTTATTGGAAAGACTGATTCAATCTTTAAACAATCATTTACTTTAGCCGTTTTCATTTTATCCTGACCAAAGAAAAACAATTAGAAACTTCTATTTATTTAGGAATCAAAAGCTTATTGACATACTGTATCACTGGATATTTCCGTGGTCTTACATTTTCATGGTCTGAGAACTGAAAACATTTCGAGGTTTTTTATTTTCGAGGTTATAAAATGTTCAATGACGGGTTTTATTTTCATGTGTTATGATATACGATTTTCAAGAATCATGTAGTTTTTTTTCTGTTGTTTGTTAGGAAATTAACAACAGCTGACAATTATCGCTACCGGTATTTGAATCTTAGGTTAAACAATGGACCACTCATTTGCAGTTGTCTTATAAAATAAAATGCCACAAACTTGTATCAAATCGTCGATGTTTATTGCCAAAGTAATGAAACACTTTTACTGATGCCTGTCAATCGGGTTTAGAGGTTGTAACTGAACTGTTCATTGACGCATCCGTTATTAGATTTTAGTCCAAATAATTGTGATTTAAAAGGGAATATTTAATTGTTTTCATAAGACGTAATCGAAACTAGGGACTTTGAATAATGTTATGTCAGGACTGTGTTTGTGCTTTGCAGATCGCCGAATGATCATGGAACAAGACGAAATTGACTTGTTTGATTTTGTTTGTTTTTAACCTCAGTTTATGCAAATATTTTCGAGGATTTATATTTTCATGGTTTATGACTTACACTTGAAATCGATGAAAATAAAAACCCACAAAAATTTCTGGTTATACAGTATATAGATCTGACATTGACTGCTTAAACTTCTAGGTGACAGATAAGCCATCCATACTTGATCCACAAACATATAATACTACAGATAAAATGCTTCCCATGTTTTACAACATGAATCCTTTATACCCTTATGCTATGAATGAAATAATAAGATTACCAAATATGCTCGTGATTATTTTATGCAAAACATGTTTACACTGCCTGTGAACCACGACAGTTGGTGAAATAATGAATAATGAATAATGAATAATGATGTATATTCAGAATATTCATATGAATAATACTGTTGCTGGGTGCTGGTGTAATGCTGGACGGAATGTCAAAAGCCATGTCATCTCCAGGCTTTTCCAGGTTTGCTTTTAGCCTTGGTAACTGGTGCTACTTTAGCCTTAGCTGATGTACCACCAGAAGCTGGCCTGCTCTGCTTACCTGTAACAAGAAACAGTTTATAAACAGTGTAAACAGAAAGGTAATGCTTATCCAGTACAAGACAGATCTAGACTGATCACTGTCATTGATGCATCAAATTTTTGTCAACCACTGCTGCTGATAAACTGCCAACTGTTAAAGGCTTGGACCAGTCTATGGTCCAGTGAAAAAAAAGTTCACATGGTGAAAGAAGGTAGGTAAGATGAAAAAAGAAAAGGAATTGTTTAAAACATTGATAAAATCATCGTCTCTTTTTTCATTATAAAACTGTTGATGTATGGAATTTTGCATAACCAGCATCAAAATAAAAACTTCAAATTGTGTAATCTAACTCCACATTATTGCTATTAACCTGTAACATGTTCAGGACACAGTATTTGCACTCACCCGAGACATTGTTTGATGTGGCACATCTCGTCGGGTCAGGCTTCTTCAGCTTTGTATGGTGTATTATTCCTCCTTTTTCTGGAGCACTCCTGGGCCGATCTGATTCAAGTCTTTTAAAAAAAAAAAAATAATAATAATAATAATAATAATAATAAGGTAATAATCATTTTGTAATGGTAATTATGTTTAAAGACACCACTAGAGCACAATCATTTAATAATTACTGGTACTGAATATAAAAAAATGTGATTTGTTTTGGTTTTCAAATCTTAAAGGATTGTCCTGCAATTTTGTATCACAATATTTGATGTATACAAGGAACAAGACATAGCTCATAAAATGTGCTGAATATGGCATAAAAATAATTTAAATAATATTTATCTTGATGTGCTGTTTGGATGGGATAAATTATCAATGAATGAGTCAAAGGAAATGGCTATGTCATGGAACACAAGCAACTCTCTGTAATAAAATCAAATTAAAAGTACAATTACAATAAATTAATAAAATGATAATGTTTTAACACACACAGGCAATTTATTAGTGAGGGAAATCTATTTCTGTATTTATTATTATATATAAAAAATTCAAAACAAAGAATTTATAAGTAATTAAACAGGAAAGGAAATTGTCAAGTTTAGTACCATTGCAGCATACTTACTCACTACAGACTCCTTATTTTAAAAGAATATTTGCAATAACATTTCTGAAAACCGCCAGTAACAACAGTGTACATACCTTGATCTCGAAGAGCCCTCGGCTGTGATGGGAGATATCTGACCTTGCAGGGGCCTCAGAGCTCTAGGAAGAAAAGATCATTATTTATTTTCTTTGAATTTGATAACATATATTTTATATAAAACGTGTGGTTTAAGGCATAATCATCTCCTATATGCATCATTTCCAGGATGGTACAGATCACAGCCATTATCAAACACAGACTCAGATTGGAACAAAAACAACACACTGTGCTGCACGCCTCCCCACCCAGCTTCTTACTCTAGAAAAGTACTCTTAAGATGTAACACCACAGAAGGGTACCTGGTATCTGTGGTCGGGTTGCGTGGACTGCTGGTACTCGGTGGTGCTGTTCTGGGTCGCACATTTGCCGCTCCGCCCAAACTCACACCCTCTCTGTGTAACAGTTAAGCTCCAAAATCCAAATGACTTTAAATAACGCAGCACACAGTTCACTACCTGAGAACCACACTGTTCTATCTCCAAAAGAATACATTTTGAGAAATAGTTGATGTAACATTTGTAGTCTAGTGCATTTTACATGGAGATACAATACAACAAAGCTGTATATGGATATATCATACTATAAGCATGTTTGTGATCTGAACTCCTGACAGGACAAAAACACAGTCACCAAAGTCACATGGACACTTCAACTAATTTTTTGCAAAAAGTGGAGACAGAACAGTGTGGTTCTCAGCTAAAGAGTTGTTCAAGTATTTACATAAATGGACATTTTCTGTGGCATAATAAAAAAAAAAAAGTAGATGTGTTCATATCCAGTGAATCACCATCTTTATGCCAAATAAAAACAAATTAGGTTATCATAATGTTCTTATCAGAATGTACAAGTCTAATGGTAAACTAATCATTCCTCAAAACCTAAAAGCAATGCAAAATAATTTTAAATGAACTTCTAATAAAAATTAATAAAAATTAATGATTATATTGCCGTGTATAAGCCGAGTTTTCAAGCTTTGAAATATATTCTTAAAAATGGGGGACGGCTAATACACCGAGTCTATAATTCAGTATGACTGATACTTACCGTGTAAAAAATATATATAAAACATCGTAGATGTTTTCCCCATATTGTTGTGTGCTTTTTACATTTCGTTAAAAAAAAATATATATATTATGATACTTAAAAAAAAAAAATATATATAAACATGTGGAGTTACTTTAGTATTTTTCCCGGACATTTTAATTTATCCGATGTAAATTCCTCCATTGTCGAGGACCACTGCTATGGCGTCGATTGATAGTTGGCACATACGTGCCTGTTTGTTATTATTATCACACTCACTGGAGTGAAAGGATATCAAATTAAATTATTATTATTATTTTAAATCCTAACACTGTCACAGTCTGTTCATCTAAACAAAATCATTTCCCAAGATAGTGATTATTCTACATAACATATATTTATATTATGGGTAGTAAATTGTTTTGACACTGCTCGTGTCACTGAAGATATTATCAAAAAATGAGGTTTATGTTGTTTCGTAATGTTTTGTTAGTTTCGGTCTGTTACGACAAAGAAACTATGAAAACGTTACCCAATGTTTGCATTAAGAAACGAGCTGATGGGATACACGCTACAACACCCGATGATACCAACAACAATAACACAACCCAAGAACATTATTAGTAGAAATAAGCCTTCTACTACGGTAGTTTATTATTTATATTTTATTGTATTTAATTTTTGAAATATAGGTAGATTAAAAAAAAAAAAAAATTCCTTCTACGTTATTATTACTACTATTCTTACTGTCATTTTGTAAAAAAAAATCAGTATCAGCTTATACACGGGACCGATCATTTTGTATCAGATTTTTTTTTGAAAACTAAGGGGTCGGCTTATACATGGAGTCGGCTTATACATGGCAATATAGGGTACTCAACATATTTTTCATTGTTATTTTGGCTTCCGAAATATGTTATTAGAAAAATTACCAGGAAGATCTTGCTTTGAAAAGGATAATAAAATCTAAATGCACTCATGTTAGTCTGATATAAATCAATATGGTGATACCAGTCTTATAAACTAAACTATAAAAACAAGACAATAAAGTAACCAAATAATTTAGCAATTTAAGTATCAATAGGTTATTCAAAACCTAAGCAGTCTCAAATAAATAATTCAACTGACTGTATTAAAACAAACATTAAAGTATAATATGGTCTCTATTCTAACTTTTAGGACATTCAACATGCAGTCCTCAATTCCACTGCAAAACAGGGTGGGGTGGGGTATTTTAGAGGTGTGTATTTTTTGAAGCTCTGTTTGTGCTATGATTATGTAAATTTCACTTAAAGTGATGACATTATACATCAAACTATGTTATGATGTCATCACTTCAGAGAAATTTACGTAATCATAGCACTAAGAGTTTTGAAAATCAGGCCCCTCATTTCGAATTTTAAAAAAATAGAAATGTATTATTACTAGTATTTTATCTAAGAAGGATACTGTGCTTTCTTCTTTCTCTCAATAGCCTTCATTGTGGCAGAACTGATACGACGAGATCTTTGAGAATTTCCCTGACCAGACTGCAAATAAAAATCATAGGATCATTTCACAATTCTAATAAAAAAATTAAAAAAAAAAAACAAGTGACAAAATGTCTTATCAGTTTAAACATTGAAATATGTTTATTATATAAGCCTAACTATCACTTTCAAGTTTATTAGCAAATTGTCACCTTTAAATGTCTACAAGAAAATGCTTACTATACAGTGTAAACAAAATCTGCCAAAGCAGATGCGATATGTTTAGCGGTTGTCAATGGTAATGTCAGTAACAATGTATCAAATTAGCATGAATTCATGTGATCGTTTGATGGGAATCTCATGCTTACAATAAACAAAACTTGAAGGGTACCTGCTATACACAACCCAGTGTCAAAATGCTACTTTTGATGTTGAGTTTGATACACTTTAATGACCAGTAAATTACCTTGAGTCGTTTGTACTCTCGATTCTGGCGAGTGCTGGCAATCAGGGACATCTGTTCTGCTGGCAACAGACCAAAGAAAATCTAATGCATGTCCAGCTTGGCTGCTTGCAGCTGAGAATGAAGAATAGGCAACTATACACTCACTTTTACTTTTATTGATACATTCAGTAAACAGTATTTATTCAGACATGTATGTCTAAGAAAAACTATAAGATTTATTTACACAGATCAATTCCAGACTGAATGCACATACGAAAACTTTGCTCACTAATGATTATACACTTAAACATTTCATAACGGCACCTTTATAGCATAGCGGTGTATGCATCAGCTTAACACATTGTCAATCTGATATCTATCCCTGTCACTAGTGTCAGGTAACCACTAGGGATTTTCTAATTAAAATGTTTCCAACACTGATATAAATGCTAATAGAAATGTGTTGTGTGTCGATAAAAATAAAACAAAAACATAATAAGCATTTCATAAGGATGGCTATATTAGTACTAGTATGTCTCAATAACGTATTTTAAAACACACAATTATTTCTCTATATGATTATACTTTCCTGTATTAAAATTTGGCAAACTCACGCAGTGAGAGGGTACTTGATTTATGCACTATCTTAATTTTTCTGTTGGAGAACCATTTAGTTTTTATCATTACATCTGATGCCAGCATTAACAACAAATTATTTAGAGTATGTCAATAAATAAATCTATATAAATCATTATTTTAAGATTCATTCTGTATAGGATGAATGAGAAATAATGTCATGTACCTTATAAAATTTATCTTCCTTACTTTACTGTTTAAAAATGTAAATCACGTACCTGTGCTGTTATTCTCTCAAGAAGGTCTTTATCTTGACTGGAGAATGTTCCTTGTTTTATAGGCGTTTCCGTTGTAAAGTTCAGTGCAAAATCTTGAGTATCCTGAAATTTTTAATGCATACACACATTCCAAAATCCCAATGAAATTGTAAAACAATGGAGTATTCAAAGCAGAGAAATAAATAACTGATGAATTTAAAAACCACTATCAAACAAATCAATAACAACCCTTAAAATGTTTTTCAGAAATATTG
>JAUTBW010010899.1:0-11760 GCA_032361425.1 Peltospira smaragdina
ATAGCGAAGGATAACAAGTGTAATTCTGATACTGTAGTGCTTGTATGTTGTATTAGTAACCAGTGTTAAAATATAATAAAAACACCATTTGTATTTACCGCCAATAAACATAGTCTAGCGGTGGTATTAGGGTTAGCCTACGTTGGGAAATACACGTTTACATTTAACCCGTTACATTATATTAATTTTTAATCTTCTTTAAAACTGTTTTTATATATCATATACCAAATGCGTAGGTATATTGGTTCATAACGATCGCTATGAAACAAGAAAACAATTTATATATTTATTTACGTGACAAGACAATTCTTGGACTACATCATCCTAGAATATAAACATGGCAACTACTAGTTAGGAGCTCATAAAACCTTTTGATTGGTTGACTTTCTGGGGTGATTCAGGCGCGTGTGTACCGGTGGGACCTGAAAGAGCATATCACACCTCCATGCTACGAACTTGTTAGTGGCACGTACAACATCAATCCGTGTGGATTAAAAAACGTTACCTGCATGTAAATGATAACCAGTCATTTACTGTTTTGGTGGAAAAAGTAGACAGGTAGTATCCGAATATCATGTCACTGAATATTTATTGATCACTGTTGTTCTGTTTTAGCGGAGATTGTAAATCAACAAAATCAGGAAACCCGTTTTTGTAAATCACGAAATTGTTTTCTTTTCCGATTACTGTCGGTGTAAGTTACAGGCAATAGAAGTTATATTTTTAATACTCGTGTGGCAAGTAATTTACAATTTTTTTTATTTAAAGTATTGACACGTGTCCTTGAATTCCTTTATTGCAGGAGTGTTTTGTCATCTGTAATTTTCTTTGATCCCAATTTTAAGATGCAGAGAATAATGTGACGTAGGCCAATCTGTTTTCGTTATATAACATTGCATTGGTACTTTCGAATTGGCAGTATTCGACAAGCTTAAACTATCATAGGATGCACGAAAAATGCTTGACAACTGACTAAATGAGTTGTTTAAATAGATTTCAGTGTTGTTGTTTTTTGTTGTTTCTTTTTTGTGTTGTTTTTTTTCTCATAATTTTTAATTCTAAAGGAACTTTTTTTTTTTTTTTGAAAATATTATGAATTCACTGTCACAGAATCAATACAACTAAAAGTAAAAATATATTTACTGGTGGAGGGGGGGGCAAGATAAAAATAGCCTAAATAATAACTTTCCAAATATGGAGTAATTATGTAAAATGGTGACACTGTACTGCAAGGTCATTGCATTGGTATTTCGATGTGAATGGTGCAATGGCAAGGTGAAGGTCGAATATTTGTTTATTCCTAAATATAATTTTAAGTTCAGATACAAAAAGAATGCAGATCTTTCCCTCAAAGCAATGAGCCAAAAAGGCCCGTAGACCGTGTAACCGCTTTCATGTGGTAACAACAAACATTTTAATAATAGTTTTTATTAGTATAACTGCATGTTTTCAATTAAATAAAAAACATTCTCCATTCTAAAACATTTTCTAATACAAAATAATATCCAGGGCTTAAAATTCATCTAAAAAATAGGTGACCCCAAAACAGATTTCATATTTTCATGACTCATTATATCGTGTTTTTGTTGACCCATACTTGTGCCCAGGTGATGGAAATATTATCACATGTGACTGAAACTTCCCTTCAATTTTGCCTTGTGTAGAGATACGTTTTTGACGTAAATGTTTTGTCATTTAAATTTTTTATCTCTTGTCAAATGAAGGAAGGAAGGAAATGTTTATTTAACGACGCACTCAAAACATTGGTGTATGATTATATAGCATCATACTTAAGGATCATGTAGATAGAGGAAACCCACTGCTGCTACTTCATTGGCTACTCTTTCCGGTTAGCAGTAAGGAATCTTTTATATGCACTATCCCATAGACAGGATAGCATATACCAGAGGGGCACTGGCTGGAACAAGACAGCTCAACGGGACCACCTTGTGGGATCAATCCGACAACCCACTGCACTATAAGCAAACATGCTTGCCACTGAGCTATGTTCTGTTCCCTCTTATTGTCAAATGCTTGATATAGATACAGTTTGAAAAAATATCTCATATGTTTAATCAAGTAGGTGTAGACTTGTGAAAATCCTTTTAACAAAGTATCAAAATAGCCAAAGTTGTCATAGTCAAGAATTCCACGCTTGCCTAAATCCTGCAAAATCCTGAAATTGAAGAGAGCCTGCCGTATGTGACCTAGTTTCAAAAATAAGTTGTAGCATGTGTAATATACTGTTCTATTTGCATTGTAAGACAATTTTATGCACATTCTGAACAAGCTTGAGGTCTCTCCACAGCTTTTCTAAATGATCCGTGCTTCAAAAAAAAAAAAAAATCCTAGGAACTGTACTTTAAAAAATATACTTTTTCAAAAAGCTATTTAAAAAAAAAATTGTAAAGCATAGACTACATAATTTTTTATTCATTTTTCGTTTTTCATGTAATCTGTATTATTTATTTAAAATGCAAACTTGAATTTCAGTGAAATGTATCACATTTGATCAAATACAAAACATAATGCATTATTTAAAATGATTGCTTAAATGTCAGTTTCATAGACAAAATGAGAAGTAAGAAGAGTTTGATGCATTATTTATGTGAATTCTTCCATTTTACATTAAAGGCTTATTGATTATAAATATATATATATATATATTTAAAGGCATAATATTACATATTTACAAGAATTCATTTCTGTAAATATTAATCATAAAAAGAAAATGTTTTTATTTGAGATTTAACTAATCTCATTACGGTATAGCCGTCTTGTCTGACAGTATGCCTTTAGTGTAATCAAATTAGGAATGGACATCATTAAATTAAAAAAAAATTCATTGAAATAGTTGACTTGTTTTATGTAAAGATGTACTGAACACATTTTTAGTAACTGCTATATCGGCACTGGGAATATATTTTAATTAGAAAAATTCCTAGTGGCTAATCTTAAGAGGCTTGACCTCACATTGACTGTGTGTCACTAGACACTTTTACCACTATGGGGTGTTTGATAACCTACTGGTGAACGTGCTTACTTGACACACAAACCACTAGGTTTTTTCCAAAAATATTTGATGCTGATATAAATTATAACTGGTCACAAAATGTGTTGAGGGTGTTGTTAAATAAAAATGCATTGTTATATAACCACTAGTCTATTTTAGGCATCCCACAATTTGTCATAAATTCATTTTGTGTTTTCAGGATTAGTGAGTGAATATTCCCGGTGAAAACCTTTGCAGCAATGGGTAAAGGAAGTAAAGGTGTGGTGAACGGCATAGACCGCGAGATTCGTACGGTAACCCGTGACGATGTGAAGAAGCACGATGGACGGGAGGACAAGTGGCTGGTGATCCAGGGAGAAGTGTACGATATCACAAAATGGTCAAAAAGACACCCAGGCGGCAGTCGTCTCATCAGCCATTTTGCTGGGCAGGATGCCACAGTGAGTTTTATATCTGTAGCTTTTGTTTTAGAATGACAGAACATTGTGTTCAGGGTTGTGTCTATTTTTTTAAACATTAAAGTCTAGACTTAGTTATGTCATGGGAATGTGATTCAGATAACATTAAGTTAAAGTGTAGACTTTAGTTTTACAACCATTTGGTCTGTGAGTGCTTATAAACCTTAAGTCTACACTTTCATAATGTCAAAACTTTAATGTCATGGGAATGCCATTCAGATAGCTTTTGTTTTATAATGACATAAAACATTTTGTTAAGAAACAGTGGCCATGCTTATAAAACTTAAACATCATGGAAACGTCATTCAAAAGTGTAGACTTTAATGATGTCAGAACTTTAACGTCATGTGAACGCCATTCAGATACGTTCAGAATCAGTGTCCATGCTTATAAAACTTAAAATATCCAGAATTAAATATCATGGGAACATCATTCAGATAGCATTACTTTAAAATCTGGTATGTAATTAAGTCTAGACTTTAGATTTATAACCATGCAGCCAGGTCAGTTTGCTACAGAAATTGTAGATATCACTACACATTATGAATCATTTAATACTAGTAGGTCTTGAAACTGTCAAACGCAAGGGCCTTGTCAACTTGTACGAACTAGTGTTAGTGGACCTTAATAAATAAATAAAGGTGTGCCCCAGTAGCCTATCGGCAATAGTGTCTATCTGACATGAGGTCAGTCTCAGATTGACCCCTGTCAGGTAGCCAGTAGAGGGAGTTTTATAATGTTTCTGAAGCCAATATAATCATTAATAAAACTGTGTTCTGTGCATCATTAAATAAAATATTATTAAAATTATTATTATTATTATTATTATTATTAGTAGTAGTAGTAGTAGTAGTATTAAAATTATTATTAGTATTATTAGTATTATTATCATTATTAGTATTATTATTTAGTGTTTTCCCTAGCGTGTTTTAGGATGGCGGGTGCCATGCCTTGTTAATCTTGCGCCATGCTGTCCCCGATCAGCGCCATCTTGCCCCGATATCTGTCGGCCTTTTTTCTTTCTTTTTTTCCTTTTTTTTTTCTCCCGCCTACTCCCCTCACCCCTCTCTTCTCACCCTTAAGAAGTTTTAATTGGAAAAAGCAACATGTGAACACAACAGAGCGTGACAAGCACTGCAGCCAGTATGCACTTCTTAAATTATCTGACTGGTAAACCAGTTTTCTTTGTTGATCCGCCTAAGTTCCACATGCGTATTTATAACCATGTCACCAGTCTGCTGTTGAACTAGGGACTGGCTCTGTTTGTAATGTTTTCAATATGCTGTTAACAGACTGCAGTCAATCATATTTAGTTTTTGTTTGTTGTTTTAATAAAAAAAAGAAATCTAAAAATAACTCGCGTACGTAAATACCATACAACTATAAATACATGAGCTACTTTATTAATCCCATTAATGTTATGATACAACAACAATTGTTAAAGAAAAGAAAAACGCTTAACAGAACTTATCGCCTTGTCTATAGCATCCACATAACGTAACATCAGCCATCGATCTCCGAAATATCACCATTTAAAAAAAAATTTTTTTATTTTTTAAAACTTATTTTAGACGTTAAAAAAAAATAAAAAATAATAATAATACTTTTATTTTATTTTAAATTTTTTTTTTTTTTTTTTAATTATTATTATTATGGTTGCAGCCATTATAGAAGTAAATATTTTTGCCTTAAAAATGGTGAAAGTGCCCCCAAAATGATTAGTTTACCATGCCCTGTCTCATTCCTGGGGAAAACACTAAGAGATGTATATTTAGGATGCATTAAAAAAAATTGTGAAGATGGCCCCAGATCTTGGATATTGCTCGTATCCCTTTAAGTGGATATGAAGAATAAGCTATAATTTAAAGCCTGCCACAGGTTCTGATGACTAGTGTATGGTAGTTTTCATACTACTGAGTGTTATATTTTACTGTATAATTAAAGGTGTCAGTATCAACAAGGGATTGCTGGCTCTGGGAAATGTCATCAGTGCTCTGGGCGATGAGACACAAAAGCGCAGTCACATTCCTTACCGCGATTCCAAACTGACCAGACTGCTGCAAGGTAGGATTTCATTTCGTACAGTCATTTTTATTCAGTTAACTTTAGTACCAAATTAATTTCAGTGCATTTAGCTCGAAACTGCTAGCTGCCAAATGTGACCAAATTGTTATCCAAGTGACTTTAATTACTGATAGATATGGCTTTAGTTGGCCAAATATGTTTGATTTGGGTAAGTCAAACTGACATACAAATTTTTGGGCCACCATACTTTTCTGATGAGTTTTGAACCCTAAATATGAGTCAGGCACATTTGCCGATAAATTAGGCACATATTATTGTAATTACTGTACAAGAAAAGTACTTTCAAAAGATAATTTTTTAATATATATTTTTCTTGCTGTCTGACAAAGATAATAACACTGAGTTTATTTTCAGTGACTGATCTACTATTAGTGCATTATTAATTTTCCATAGTAACAGACAAACATTTTTGAAACTGTATATTTAATATTGTGCTACTGATCCTACTGTGAAGAAAATATATATGTATTTCAAGCACTGAACTAAGGATCTTGTCTGGTAACCCATTTAGAGGCTACCACAAAACAAGACCTGGTAACCTATAGGTTACCACAGATTTATCAAGTTTACTCAACTTTACTGGTAGGTGGTAGCCTCCCAGTAACCTAATCGAGTGTTCTCGACTTATTTCAATGCCTGTATTTTATCATTATCCTTCTGTATTGTTACACCCTTAATGTGCACTGTATGTTTGTATATTGGCTAAATAAACCCATTACCTCAATGTTTTAGACTCTCTTGGTGGCAACAGTGACACGCTGATGATAGCGTGTGTCAGCCCGGCTGATACGAACCTGGAGGAAACGCTGAACACACTGCGCTATGCAGACAGGGCAAGGAAGATTAAAAATAAGCCAGTTATCAACAGAGACCCACAGACTGCAGAAATAATGAGGCTCAAATCACTGGTAGGAGTTAGCTATGGACATTTTTAGTAACTTATCAGTATGAAAATTGATAGTCATATGGGGATTGATCTCCGGCAGGGATAAGACATGCAATAGTTGTTACCTCTAAACAGAGGACAGTTGTGTGTGCAATAAAAAGAGAAGAAAAAAGATGGGAACAATGTGATTAATTAAAGAATATTATATGGTGGTTTTGGATTTAGTACTGATACAGATTGCACTGAATGCAAATTTCAAAAGTGATCATTATTGTATTTTTCATTTATGGTTAAAGTGTTTTCTCCAAGATTGATTAATAGCTAGTTAATAGTGATTAATAATCAGTCCAGTCAATAGATTTATTTTCATCCATTTTAAAAGACAATTTTGTTTATACATAACATCAACACAAATGCTTATAGATTCCGATTTTTAACTCTTGCGACAATCGGATTCAGCGATTTGTGTAAATGTTTAACACTGCTGCTTGATTGTGTTTCAGGTTCAGGAGCTGCAGGTTCAGCTGATTCAAGGAGGCCACGCTAACGGACTGACGAGCAGCATCGATTTGGCCAGCAGGTACTGAGATCGCTCTGTTAACACTAGTAATGTGAGAGTGGTTCTTGTATTGGCATAATAAAGATGTGGTTTCTTGATAGCCTAGTGGTGTACGCACCCGCCTGACACGCAGTCGATTTGAGATCAGTCACTATCAGGTAGCCACTAGGAATTTTCTAAATAAAATTTTATCTGACGCCGATAGAACCATTAGTAGAAATGTACTGAGTGCTTCATTACAACTACACAATAACGGCATAGTCAAGGACAAATAGAACAGCAAATTACACAAATATTTTAGCTGCCTCTTATAATTCACTGAGCGAGGGAAATAATCATCTTTATTAAGTGTAGATAGGCAGTTCCATCTTTTATTGGTAAAGGTCTTAGCAAACCTTAGCTCTCATAAAGTATTTTGGTTTTGAATAGTGTTATAAATGTTACAACAGTGATAAATATATGTATCTTTTTTCATTTATTTGGATATAATTAAATCTAAATAATTTGTTATTTTTCAGTAATAACAGCTCATCAAATGAAAAGACCTTGCTCAGCAAACTGAAAGCTTTGGAGGTAAAGTATCATTGCAGAAATTTTGTTTTGAATCTTTAAGACTGGAGAGATTAGTTAAAGTAATTTGCAGTTGATCTGACCAACATTAGTCACAGTACCAAAATAGTTAATACTTTTATTAATCAATATTAGAATTAAAACTAAGTGTATAACTGAAAACCTATTTAAATGAAAATATAATACATTAAAACTTCAAAAGAATTCTAATGGTTGTTAAGCACAGTATAACGAGTTCTGCAAAATAAAGCTATTACAAAATAAATATGTTTCTTAATACAGTTAGGTAAAGCTGATACAATCCTTATTTTTAAGAAGAAATTATTAGTTTTGTCAGTCTTATGTAATATTTAACAAAATATGACATAGTGAATGTTTATTGATATTTCTGCCCTAAAAGTTCTACAGTTGTCACACAAAGGTATAGGAACAAAGAAGCCTGTTGTATTTTTGTACAAAAGAATGTATGAACTAAAGCGGTGTTCGTTTTCAGGATGAGAACATGGAGTTGTCCAAGGAGCTGCAGCGGTCGGTGGAGCAGAACACCAAGACACTAGAGCGGGCCATACACCTGGAGGTCGTGCGCGACAAACTCAAGTCAAAACTACACGAATTCAAGGAACAGACGGGGTAATGCATTAATTAGTCAGTATGAGCGCTGTCAGGTGACATGCATCATTTTAAGTTGGTATTATTAGATTTACCAATTTTGTATAATTATTACAGATCATGCATAAACAACAACAATTATTTTTCTTTGTAATATTTAATACTAAGCTAAGGTATTTGGCAGTAACGGCCGCGGCTGTATAATATAAACATCATTTTGGAGCTGCCGACAACACATTGAGCACGCTCCCAACAACAATACAAATCAATGTTTCTACCTGACTCCGGGTTATCCGCTAGCAGGTAGAAACCAACATTTCACATATGAACCTGGCTCTGGGTTATCCGCGAGCAGGTCAAACATTTCACTTATGAACCTGGCTCCGGGTTGTCCGCGAGCAGGTTTCACCAATTTCTGATATATGGCTCCGGGTTATCCGCGATCCATAATCGACAACAACAACAACCAGTGTCCTTTTATCATTTGCACCTTCTTTATGCCAACTTAATTGGCAGTCCGCGTATTCGCCACATGGGCAAGATACGCCAAATTCTATAGAATTTATCGTATCTTGTCCACCGCCACAAACGTGGTGGAGCAGACCAACCTGCCAGCCATGACTCGTTACTGCCTATTTATTGATGGGTACACTTGACTCTCCCCTAATTTAAATGCACAGAATGCCTCTTTAATTGTGTTCATCATAATTGCATTCCCTGTAGGTGACAAATGCACCCCATCATGTAAAAACAAATGTTTTGGCTTCTTCAATATTTCTGGGTATTTTATGTAACAGCCACCAGATTTCAGTATTTTCATTGCAACTGTTCTATTGAACCTGACTCGAGACCTGTCCATTGCCGTGTCATTTTCTGAATACCGCCATAAGAAACGTGGCAGCATCTGAGACCAGATCAGCTTGGTATTGGGAAGTTATTCCCTGACAAATTCAATCAATGGATCTACGCTTTGTAGTAACTGGTGTAGAGGAGTTTGCCCAATATCGTTAGCCCCACAGTGAACAAACAAGAATTTTGGTGGGTATTCATATTTGAGTAAAGTTAAAATTTTCTTCTGTAGTGCCATGAACTTTAGCCCGCCATATCCCTGCCACCAGATGGAGGTGCCTGCCTGCTCAAGGCCTAGCTTTGTCCCTCCTGGCATTGTTCTTGCGAAGTCTGCTGCTCTCTTCACTATGGATGAGCCAATACACCAAATCGTTGTTTGTTCTGAAATGTGTAGGCAACCTTTGTTTATACATGTAATTATCATTATTACAAAATCTGGGGGACTTTAACTAATGGTATTCGAATATATGATCTATATGCATTTGATTTCCATCTTCCAGCTATTTGTATTGTTTCTGAAGAATGGCCTGCCAAAGCTGCTGCAGTTGCCACCCCTATTCTAAATGAATGTCCCTTGTATAGCTTTGTATCCAGTCCTGACAGTTTAATACATTTCGTTAAAACTGCTGAAAATTGGTATCTAGACGGGTGTTCCACTGTAATGACAAAATAATGGTCCCTCTACTGTCGTTCGGATATCTAAAAAAATTCTAATAGTAGATACTGGACAAACTTCTCTTACCTTTCCTATTACTAATTTAACACCATTACCAGCCTGATCGGTCTTTGAGTAACGCAAAGTCACTAACATTTTTTTCCCTTTCTTTGCAAATGTCATGTCACTTTTTGACAACATGTTATCTGTTCCCTTGCTACTTGTCATTGTGAATTCTCCAATTCTTAAAAAACCACAAAAAGCCAATATAAATGCTGCCTTGAACAGTTTTGTTTCGTATTCATTTTTACATACTGCTGGCAGTATGTCTATCAATTTTGATAAAATCTGGGGGGTTATTGGAAGCCTGGTGTCCACCCTCTGACCAGACCTTTTTAACCCTTCTAAAAGTTTTGACACCAGAAAGTTCTGTGTAGGATCACACCCACTTTGAATTTTGCATTTAAAGCTTATTGAAGATATATATAATTTTGCAGTTTTAACGGCATATCCCTTTACTGACAAAAATGCTATAAAATTAGTTATGTGGTCAAGGGTAGGTGGCCATGACTGTCCAAGTTTGTATAGCATCCTGAAATTATTGAAAGAAGCAATGCCATTTTCGTGTCTCAGTTTGGTGTTATGTGATACTGATGCCATCACCAATCGGTCCTGTTCAGACTGAAGATCATCTCTTGAATAGTTGATGGTACTATGCATGGGTGTTGATCGGCGTTTGGAGCTAATGCTCTCAATTGTTCCCACTGCCGGTGAGAAATGGCATCAGCAATTTTATTATTGACCCCTGGTAAGTGCTTAGCTCTGAATACAATGTTATTTACCATTGTGTTAAGCACGAATGGCCGAATAAGTGCCATTACTCACTTAGATTTTGAAGTTTGCTTATTTAATATACTTACAAGTGCCAAGTTATCTATATAAAACAGTACCCTTTTGTTGGCGAGTAACTTCCCCCATGTATATATTACCAGAACAATAGGCACTAGTTCGAGGAATGTGATGTCCTTCATAACATCAGTATTCCCCCAACACTGGCCATGGGAAATAGAACCATTTCCCACTGAAGTAAGCTCCGCAACCCAACTCTGCTGAACCTGCACTGTCTGTAAACAATTTAATAACATTACTTTCTAACCATGCTTTTTCTGGGAATATTAAAATTCCATTAAAATGGTCAAGAAAAGTCAACCATATTTTTATGTCACTTTTCATTTCTTTTGTAACCCGGATATGGTGATACGGTTGTGTAGCACCTTGCATTGCATCATAAAAACGTCTATTAAATGCTCTGATTGATCTTATAGCTTTATTGACAAAATTGAATGAACCCACCATTGATTGCAATTCTTTTAATGTTATCTTTTTACGTTTAATAACTTGCTCTAGAAGTGCTTTGAGTGAAACAATTTTTTGTTGTGGTATTTTAATAGTTCTTTCTACTGTATTTACTTCTAAGCCTAGAAATGTCAATTTTGTCACTGGTCCGTTTTTTCATTTGAAAGTGGTACCCCCAATTCCATGCAGATGCTTGTGAATGTGTTCATTAATTGTTTACAATGCAGAGTTTCATCCTTTCCTGCAAATATGAAATCATCCAAATAATGATCCACAGTTTTCAAACCTGATCTGACTTCTACCACCCACTGCAAGAATGTAGCAAACTTTTCGAAAATGTTACAAGAGATTGCACAGCCCATTGGTAAACACTTATCAATATAGAACTTATCATCAAATTTGAAACCAAGTAGATCAAAATCACCTAGAAATATCTTTAGCAATCTGAATGCACTTTTTATGTCCATTTTTCCTAACATAGCCCCTTTCCCAAGGTCATAAATCATATCAATTACCTTATCAAAAGATGAATAATGTACTGAACATAACTGGGGGTCTATGAAATCATTAATGCTGTTTGATGGGGGATGTGATAAACGTGTTATCATTTGCCATCCTCCGCTCGACTTTTGCAAAATACCAATTGGTGATATATGAAGATTATGCATTGGTGGCACATTGAAAGGTCCTGCGACTCTCCCTAGTTCTATTTCCTTAACA
>JAUTBW010011010.1:0-11760 GCA_032361425.1 Peltospira smaragdina
CTACTACTACTACTACTACTACTACTACTGCTACTACTACTACTACTACTACTACTACTACTACTACTACTACTGCTACTACTGCTGCTGCTACTACTACTACTACTACTACCGCTACTACTACTACTGCTGCTGTTTCTGTTGCTGCTGCTACTACTACTACTACCACCACCACACAATGCAATTCTTTCAAGTTGTTAATTCAGAATCTTTGTAGTTTGTGGTACAAAGGCTGCTAATATGCTGTGTGTTCAAGTCGACCGCACCCCCCCCCCCCCACACACACACATCCCACATTGAGCTAGTCTTTGTGTAGTATAGCACATTCTATCATGGAGTGTATATTATAAATTATAAAAATATTAATCACGTACATTCAAAAATATGTAATATCTCAAACGGTAATTGAGAAATCAGTGTCCAGCAAGTTTTGTAAATTGACTGATGTGTATTCTGTGTAGTCTCTGGAATAAATGCTATAAAATCAAATTCAAGTTCAAGAATTAGTATAACTGTACTGTTAGCATAATCAGCATACATGCTGACGACAAGATGGGCCCATGGGGCTATGTTTCGCTCTTGCCAGTGCTCCATAAATGGTGTAACAATGGCTGTGTATGTACTATCCTGGCTGTGGGATGGTGCATGTGTAAGTTCCCTAGCTACTATTATAAAAACAAACAGCCAATGTGGGGGCATCAGCTTCTCTTTCTCACTACAATAATTGTCCTGAATCAAAAGTTTATTGTCACGTAGGGCCTAGGCCTAGCTTTAGATACATTGTGTTGTGCGTCACTGAAGAATGTTAAGGTATTATTATCAAATGCCAACTACAATCTGAAATTTTGCCATACCATTATTTAACACAGCAGAAGTTAACTGATCTATGCTTAGCCACATTTGATATCATGTATGTAACATACTGTTTGTAGTTCTCGTCTCTCTTTCCTTCCAAAATAGTGAAATTTCGTAAGATTTCTTGTTTGGGAATTCCATATTTGTAATAAACATTAATAACAATAATCGGTGAGTCTGCTTTTTGTGAACGTTTTAACATAATGTTTAATTTTAATTTTGACAAGGTATCATAGTGCTTCTGTCATGAAATGTGGTTACTTTGAAATAGTTGTTCCAAAATATTACAACAGTAACTGCTTGTCTCTTTTAGTCTTTATGGTTAATATTGTAGAATGCAACAATAAAAATAAAATAACATAAAATAAATAAAAAGTCTCATCACTAGCCATCAAACAAAGCACCCCCCAATAAACCCCAAACAACATCAAATCACCACTATAAACAATACAACACAAACTACAAAAACGAAAACACCAACAAGTATGAAAGACCATTTTATTAAAACAATATCATGTATTATTTTTTAAAATATAATATTATTAATACAAATTAAACTGAGATTTACAAGAAATGTATTAGTGCAGTTTGTCATCATTCATTTTGACATGGGTACACAAGCATGACAAATGAACACATAACTTGTAAACATAACTGGAGTTCCAGGGAAAAAAACCCATTATGTCATATTTTTTGTGTTTCCAAGCTACCTAAAACAAAGACTGCAAGAGTTCTAAACTATATTTAAAAAAACAAAAACAAAAAAAAACACAAAAAAACAAAAAAACAAACAGACACAGGTTAAAATAATACTATTTAATAGAATAAAACAATACAATGTTGAACGTCTCACTTACTGTATCAAGTACTACCTGACACAAAAAGAAAAAAAAAGAAAACCCCCAAACACCCAAACACAAAATGGAGCAGGTAATTAAAAACATCATCTCCTCCCTAAGGATGCTGGATCACTATACAGTTAAAGAATGTTACCAATACCATATGTAAGTGAATTGTAACAAATTATGAACAACAATTATGGGAATGTGTCAAAATGTGGTAATTCATGGCCATAGCTTTTAATTTACTCACTAACTGTTGCATTTAATGGAAACATTGTTTGGATTCTGTACCTGAGATTATGGGCACCCATCAGAAATTATTGTTATAAATGCACTAATGATCATGGGAAATGGAAATGGTTCCATGATATTGCTACCAACTTGCTATTGGAAGCTCTTATTTCTGTGTACATTAAAATGACCTGGTATTAACAGTTTGCTCTAGATTAATAATTTCAAGTCCTGTTCTGTCCTATAACATTTTAGCAAGAACTCTTTAATATTACATTGTTGATTTTCCTATGTTTTAACAGTGGTTACTAATACAGTATTCAAGAACAATGGTAGCTGAATTACATTTGTTAGCCTTCGCTATCAAGGGATATTGCCAAACGCTAAATAAAAAATTTACCATTTTGTTTAAGCGAGGCAGGTCTCCCTGTGAAAGACCATGTACTAACATAGAGCATTTTAATGTGACCTAGACAGCGACAGTAGCATAACATGATGATGTGGAGCATGCCAGTTAGACATAACTTGACTGTATCATCGTTTCTAAATGTTTAAAAAATAAAAATATTCTTGACATAGTACCCAGTAGCTTTCAACATAAGAAAAAAGGCACATTATAGTACAAGCATATCACTCAGTAAAAAGATAAACAGTATAATTATAAACAGTTTGTTTTAAAATGTAACAAAAAACTACCAATGGAGTTACTGCAGAATGCTATAAAGATTTAGTTTATATACTAGAACATTTACGGTAAAAACACTGATTATGTCAGCATCAAAATTACTTTGCTATAAAAATTGTTAAAAACACCAAACATATTTTCATTAATATAAGTACGAAAAATTATTTATCACAAAAGACAAAAAGTTGCTGACAACAAGAAATGATTACAAACTGACTGTAACTCAGTTGAGCACATGCAAATTTTGAGAAAAAATATATTTGGAGAAATAAATTCTGTTTTAATAATAGATTATTGCTTCAAAGATCCATCACAGTAGCAAGCTATCTAATTAATCTGATACATAAAATAAACGTGGATAGTATTATATACAGAAACTGAGGTTATGCCTATAATTATTTAAAATATACTATTAGAGTTACAAATCTATATTTATATGCATAGCTAGTAGCTTCAAATTTACATTTTCCAATCACATACTGAATAAAATAAAGGAACAGCAACACCTTTTATGCAGGCATAGAAGAAAAAGTGAACATATATAATATGTACATTAAAGGGGTGATCTTATTATACAGTTTGTCATACCAAACTGTGATCAAACTGTATTGGGAGAATGCCTAAACTGTATTTAGTCTTATGTTTGTAGATACTACAAATAATATGTTACAAGTTGGTACAATACATCACATAGTGATAAGATGCCCCTTAAACCCTTATCTTCTACGCAAATGATTTTCTATGCAAATTCAGTGTGACTACTAAATTGTACAGGGCATACAGGAGTCACACATCAGCATGTTAATGATTCACACACACTGTAGGATTGTCGTGTGTTTTTCTGACAGGACGCATTTTTGAAATGTGAAAATTATCGTATAGCTGTTGCACTGTTTGCATAGTTCACATTAGTGACATGATTTGCACATGAGTTGAGTAAAAATTGTACCTCTCTTGAATGGGACATTGCTTGCACATGGCTTGTATAGATCAAACCGCAGTCGCATACAAGTTTAACTGTTGTCGGGCATTTCGCAATGAAAAGACGCACTGGAGCTGAACGGCATGACAGCTGCTCAAGTCAGACTGTGCAAGCAAAAAGCACTAGTTAAATCGTGATGGAATCGCACTGCTGTACGATTTTTCAGTCACACCAAAGTTGTACAAAAAGTTGTTCAAGTGAGAATGGGGTTTTAACTATAAATATGCATATCAAAAGCTCTATGTGGATGACGACCTGTGACATTCTGAGTACAAATGAGCATTATGTAAGAACCAGAAACGGAAACACCTGTCTTCATTTTAATACAAAACTTGTGTATCCTACATATTAACTAGTAATGTAAGATAAACTGTACATGTGGTTTAATTACTTTTTTTTATTTTTTACATTTAATCAATATGCAAATTTTGTAGCAAAGTGCAATAATCTATAATTTTACTTTTCTCTTGTATATAATGGAAATAGAAAGTATATATAAATATTAACACCTTTTAACACATTGAATGCCATGTCTGAGTATACTCATAAACTAAGTGCATCAGAATTTGCCAGTAGTTAACTCGTGGTAAAGTCAGTGCTGTATCATGTTACATTAAAGCTACTGGCAGTAGAGTTAACTCGTGGTAAAGTCAGTGCTGTATCATGTTACATTAAGGCTACTGGCAGTAGAGTTAACTCGTGGTAAAGTCAGTGCTGTATCATGTTACATTAAAGCTACTGGCATTGAAAATAACTCATTTGGTGCACTTCTTAGTAAAGAGAAACAACCTATATGTAAAAGAAAATTAAGTTTTTAAAAACTTTCAATTTTGATGTATCTGACGTGTCAAAATGCAATTAAAAGATGGCAGACAATGGCAATCAATAATGATATGAAACTAATGTTTTGCATATACAATTAGGTAATACCTGCATATACGGTACATCAAAAAGTAATATACAATTTCAATTTCGTAAAAACAAAGCTTTCATTTGCATCTAAAATGTCAGTGTATCACATACAGAATATTACAATTCATTATTTTACAATGGCTAGTATGCATCACCTCTGCTGTGGCAGCGAAGTAATGAAAGTTCTCAATACTAATGTACAAGAGAACCTCCCAGAGGAAGTATTTCTGTATCATCACTATAGTGTAGTCGAATTAAAAATCAACCCGGAATTAAATATACCCAAGCTACATTTGGTGACAATTGGAAGCAGAATTTAACCCCCTATAACATTTTAATTGCCTCACTCAACCTCCTTTGGGCAAAAATAATGGCATTAGTTTATTTAGTGCACTATTCTGTGCAAAATTTTAATTACTAATGGACTTCTGTTTCTGTTTTACATTCAGTCTGAATCGTAGCTATTTGTAATTTTAAAAGTCATTAACTTATTTTTGTTTGTGTTACATCAGCACTGGTAAACATTTTAATGAGAAAATCGCTAGTGGCTCCATGACAGGTGGGCACTCTAACCAGTAGGCTATCGAGGCACTGTATTCCATAACAAGACAATACAGCTGAAGTCTTGATCTATTATGAGGTCTTGATCTATTATGCTATTACTGTACAAATGAGAACCTAGATGATCAAAGCAGAAATAATTTTAAAACCCCACACATAAAGGTTAAAAGAGAAAGCTATCTAAGTAGATGAAACTATTCAATTTATGCATTGATCTGATTATGCTTTAATACCGTTGCTTATTCTAAATCAAGTTTAAAAAAAAGTTTTAAACCCAGTCCTAGATTCATTATGCATTGACAACACTGCATATTCAAAATAAATATAAAACATTATAATATCCATGTTAATAATATAATTATTTCAAATAAAATAATTAATTATTCAAAATTATATTGATTAACAGATGATTTCAAAATGCTTGATCTGTATTTTCAAAACATATATATGAATTTAACTACAAACACCTTTTATAATTATTCAAAAGATATAACTGGTAAGTAACTGTTAACCAACTAAATAATGATATATTTTAATAATGCATGATACGTATTTGCATAACATATACAAATTTAACCAAATGTGTTTTACAACACATGCTTAAATTATTGAATGAAAAAAAAAAAAAAAAAAAAAAATGCTACCAACTAACGAATGAGAAATGTTTTAATTAATAATGCCATGACCTAAAGTTGTGCATCATCCACTACCTGCTTTTGTCATGTCTAACGTACCACACATTCCTCTGGTACTTTACAAAGAAAATGTGTGGCTTATTAGAAATTTTCAAGTGTTCTAAAACAGACTTCCTTCCAGCATTTCCTGACCAATAGCATAATTGTAGTCTATACTGTGGTTATTTACAAATATATATTTTTTGTAAATTTATACTACCCATCGAACGTCCACAGTAAGCATTACATTACGTTTTAAATAAAGTCTGCACATTAAACATATTAAATCTATGGTCCTGTACCTACTTATTACAGTAAGTCAATTATAAACTTGTTCTTGGTTGGAACAAGTACTCACTAACATCAGCCATACATATTCTTTATATCTATACTTTGCACAGTAATTATTTTGGTTCAAGAATGCCTGCCTCGACCAATATAAAAGGTCTCTTAAAGGAACACTAATCACTTCATTCCTTGTTAATTCCTGCTTTTTTTTCCTGCCATGTTTATTTACAATCTGGAGCTATTTTTAGTGCTATGTCTCAAATGATGAAATTACACACCAAATTATATTGTAACATCATTATTTATATTTAATATTACTGTAGTGCTAAACAGCACTGAGAATTTTGCCCCATTCTTGATATTCCGAAACATATCTCTTTGTTTAAGTATTACAGCATACATTATATAATATATACAAACAAACATACATACATTTATTATATAATGCTGAAAATATATACATGCACACTCTGACTTAGTAGAGCTTTGGATGCCTAGTGTTAAGAAGAAACATCTGGATTTGAGATATCACAGAGTCAACTATATATCAAAACTATGATTAAGCACCATTTTATACAATGATACTATAACTACATCTAAAACTGTCTGTATTAAAAAGGATTACTATAGATATATTTTTGCAAGTTTCAACTGATAAACATGTAATTACTTTAAAAACAGTTATAATGAATAAATGGATATTTTACAACACCTTAGCATAATAAAACAATTATAAAATAAAGCATTAATAAATATAATAGGTGTTTTATAAATGAACTTCAGATAGTTGTGTTAAATTAAAATAATAAATTAAAAAATTGGGACATTTTACTGATTTTATGTATGTTGTCAGGTGCTCATAATGAAAATAACAATTTACCAACTGTTCAGTTAATAAGGTTGTGGTTTGGTAATTTGACAAATTTAAAGCCATTTTAAAGCTCTTGATTTTTTAAAATAATAAACTGCAGATGTTGTTGTTGTTTTTTCCAGTTTATTATTTTAAAACATTTTACTTAATGATATACTCATCACATTTTATCAGTGGGTATATGGGCCGAAGAATAAGTCCAATGGCCTCACTCACTGAGTGTTCAATGAGCTAACTCGATCTTGCCTACACAGTAATTACTTCTGGATAAAATGCATGGCCCATAAAATACAGTTCTAAAAGGCACTTATAAAGGCTCAGAATTATAAAAGCATCTAGCATAAAGTAGTGCTTAAGTTAAAAACAAATATTTCTTAAAGTGTCAAAGCACTATAAAAGTGCAAAACTAAAACTTGGGTATTTCAAAACAGAATTATAACAATGTATGTATTTAAACTGATGGAAAGATACCAATAACATATAACAAAGTCTCTACCAATATCACACTATTTAGTCAAGTGTAATTTAATTTCACATATATAAAAGCTAGTTATGATACACTTTATCATATAAAAAATATCAAAATTATCATACCAGATATTTCTAAAACTTTGCCATGTAAAATTGTTTAAAAGAGACTACCCAGTAATATTATATATTTTACTCTGTCAACTGTCTAATACAATTTCTCAGTATTAAGCTGTAACATTTGTAGACTAACAATCATGGGCCTTATTCACAAAAAGTGTAATTTATGTTATAGATGTAAATCTATAATTATGTGATCACTGGTTGGGAGTAGCATCTCTGCTGTCATAGACCAATGGCAAGATGTAGATTCGTATTTACATGCAAAACATAAATTTAACTCTTTTGTGAATAAGACCCCCCCCCCCCTCTGACTATAAAATATATAATAGAACCGACTATCAGTTATGATTAAACTTTGCTAAAAGGAGAAATGTTCTTGCAGATCTACAGATCATTCTTTCTAATGATAATTAGCACATTCCTAATGTTTTTAGATACAGACTATACAGAAATTTGTATCTGGATAATAAAATCTAAATTATAATAATAATCTGAAATGTATTTTCATACAAATTCAATATACCAGTATGCTGGAAATCTGTTAATAAAACTCAACTCCAATCAGAGTGAATTCTGCATATAAACAACACCAACTGATGACAGCTTGAATATTTATAAACATATTAAAGAAAAATGGTACTTAAATGATGTTTAAGTACACACACAGGTTTAGTTATGTTTGGGATCTAGTACTTGCAAATACTATACTGAACTCTATTTTCATAACTTTATTTTCTAATGGTTCCATCAAATAATCTGATAAATTGTCACAATAATACACTTAAAAATACCTTTTAGGCAAGTGAGTAAATCTATCAGTCGAAAATTATAGTTACAAGTGTGATAGCCTTGTAAAATTAATAATTCCACAAGGCCTCAATATTGGTAAAAGATAATTGTATATATAATGGTACATGTTAAGTCTCACTACCGGGTATATTTATTCAGAGAATACGGAGGAATCGAGATATGTATAGTTCTATTATTCTTAGTTTAATATGTTAAAACTGAGCTCTGATATATTTTGATTTTAAATATGTTAATGAATATGGAGCAAGATCATTGAAAAATATAGATAAAATCTCAAGTATAATTATGATGTGTAATATCTCAAACAAATAGAATATAAAATATTCAGCATATAAAATTTTAAGAGAAAAAATTCTTTAAATACAAAAATGATGAGACAAAACTTTTCAACATACAACATACAAATGAGACAAAATTTTGCAACATAAAATAAAACTTCTCAGCACAGAATTTGGAAGTATGAGGTAAAATTTCTCATGATTCAAATATGATGAGATATTTCTCAGTATTACTCAACAAATATGAAATGTATATCTCAACATCCAAAAATAGCAGATCTTTAGATTGCACCAATTTTATTAAGACATATGTTGTACCTAAAAAGAAGAAAACAATTTTAAAAAACCAAATTAAAATGTATTCAGCATCGTAAACTTAATTATAATACTTTTGTTCTTATACTATACAACTGTTATGCTGCTTATACTATGGTGAATAAAACAAAATATAATAAAATTTTGAGTTTGAGAGTGATATTTGCTACAGATGTTCAAGATAAATGATGTGCTCCCCTCCTCTAAAAACACTGCCACTGACCAACAATACCTTTTCTCCAACAGCTTCACCCCGGAATTTCTCTGGGCTGAATGATGAATTATTAAAACATTTCTCAAATTAAAAAAAACTGATGAGCGCCCCCTTTTCCCACTTCAGTACAAAAACAATCCACTGATCAACACCACCTCTTTTTTGATGGCAGCCTTCTTGGACATTTCCCCAGGCCAACTGACAAAGTCTCTGTGCAGCAAAATTCTGTTCCCCGTATAACATTTCCCAACAAAAAAATCCTTGACTAGTCACCCCTACCCCCCCTTCAAACTGCTACTGATCAACAACACCTCTTTTTTGATGGTGGCTCCCCCTCGGGTGTTTCCCCGGGGCGGATGACAAAATCTCTTCTCAATGTCATACGACTGACTGCATCCTCATGTAACACCCTAGTCATGTCCTCGAACATCTCATTTACACCCTCGTTGTCCTTGCATGACACCCTCTACACCCCCGATAGCACATCGGCACACTCGCTCATAAACCCATCGAGGTCGGCCTCTGTCACTGGGTCGTGGTCACCGTTGGAATCGATGACGTTTCCGCAAAGGAATATCTTGGCCCCCTCAGCGTTCATGACGATGTCGAGTATGTACTGGGAGAGGATGGTGAAGGTTTCCCTGTTGTTGTAGTTGTAGCAGAGCAGTGCTGCGTGTGCACCGCGGTAGTAGCTGGAGCCGATGAAGCTCATGCGTTCCATGCCGCCTGTGTCCCACAGAGTGAGCTGAAATATTGGGAGACAACGGTGCAACTTGTAACACCAACATGATGAAGGTCAAATGGGTAAAAAAAATCCAAAAAAAAATCAAAACTTTATAAAAAAAAAAACCCACACACATTAATATCAAATAATTATTGGAATATATTTATATTTAATCGCTTACAACAGTTAATCCAATCATCAGATATGTATAAATCACAGCCTATAAATGCATTGCTATACAACTTGGTCAAATTTACAACAAACACAGATTGGCAAAACTAGGTTGATATGAGGCGACTGTTGGAATGGCGTTGCCATTGGCACTCACTGATCATATTGTGTCTGCTTCATCTGATAATGGTGGATCTTTACACTGTATACAATACAGGTTATATAGACAGTTTATAAGTAAATTAAAAGTGCAGTTTTGTTTATATTTGAACTTAAAGTTTTATTTTAATAACAACATATTCAAGACAATCAAACTTGAAGCCAATAAATCATATTTTTTTAATCATAAAAATTAATGCTATAACCCAAGAACAACAGAACTACCAGATATACATACCTTGACCTCTGTACCCCCAATGTTATAGACGCGAGAGCTCTGGTCAAGACCGATGGTGGATTTCTTGCCTGCCTGACTGACAAACGTGTTGTTCATGAACCTGCGGAAGATGGAGCTCTTGCCGACACCGTATTCCCCACACAGGATCACCTTGTAGTTGGGCAGACCAGTGGCCATATTGGCCACCCTGAAACACACAAGCAAAACAGTAAAAAATATCTTAAACTACTTAAAGTCATACTGTCACACAGCACTCACCCATTAATTATCAAACTAAATATTACCAGTACTTGAAAATATATAGATTTGAACTGTGCCTACATAACCACCATATTTCATTTGTTAATAGTATATTTGATAAATATCTGAATTATAGCAACAGTCCATAAATTAGAAAACAATAACAGCTATTTGTATTACTGTTGTGGGACATACTACACTATCATCCATTGTGGTTTAATTAAAACAACTTTGGTAATACCATAACAAAGTTTGTTACCTCAAGTAAATATACTGGGTACTTTACATTTATAATCAATATTTAAATAATTGAAGACCTGTTGTAGTGTGCCTTTAAAACATTACTCAAAAATAGGCTTTGTTAAAAATAAATAAATCTTTAATAAAGAAAACTTTTTCTTTCTTATACTAAAAGTACATATTTATCACTTTATAAATGGTTACAAGAAATAAAAGAAAAATGATTCTATACTTTTACTGCAATAATGCCAATTTAATTTTTAATTCTGTACATAGCCAAAGTTAAAAATTCATTAAAAGTTTTTAAAATATTTTGTGATAAGTTTGAAAACCACTGTCGTGGAAAATGGGTTATATTTTAGAAGCTACAATTAAACCGGATTAAACTCTACATTGAGTCCTCCATGAAAATTAAAATTAAACATAAAAATTAAGTATGGTTAGAAAATAATTTTAATATTTAATTTTTTTGCATTTGTTTCCCTATTCAAGCTGTATCTCTCTCTCTGATTCATACATACACCACTTTTTTTTAAATAAATAAATTTTAAAACTGTGCTAAACAAATAAATACAATATCTGATGCCTCCATCCTGCTACAAGATCTGGATAAACCGGTTGTACTTCCAATGTCTTCAGTAGTCAACTGAAAACCACAACTTGAGATTAGTTGTCCTGACACTATCTGCAGTGAGAGCTAATTCCCACACAAGCTGTGCTGCTGATGCCAGATTAGCCACTACCCCACAGAGTGTGGCCATGTTTTCTTATCCACAGTTACAGCTGCCACTGTGCCATCAACTTGCTGGTTCTAAACTCAAAGATTTCTGTATACACTGGAACATTAATTAAGCACAGTTTTTCTTTTGTTATTGTTAT
>JAUTBW010011121.1:0-27158 GCA_032361425.1 Peltospira smaragdina
TATGGTTCCCAATTTTGCATCGGTATTCTACAACTTTAAAATCACAATATTACTTAATGTAATTTCTTATAAATTTACATTTTAAAAATGATTTGTATCACCATATACACAATTACTATACCAGAATGTAATTATTTTACACAAATTATAGACAATTAACATAATCTGATAAGAGTGACTTACCTCTGTATTTCTACTGCTGATGGTCCTTCCAAATGAAGGCCTTTGATTGGCTCCACAGCTGTAACATACGACTGGAGAGCATATGATTCTGTGGCATGCTCTCCAAATATGGAAACACCCAGCGTGTAGACACTTGGAAGTGAAAATACATGGTTCCAGCTGGAAGACAAACAAAAGCAATGCGTCAGTAGGAGCAACAAATGTCAAAAGTGAAAGTCAGGCCATGTAAAAAGCAACTGTATGTGGGAGTAGGTGAGCAAGATCTGAGGTGGATCTCAGATTCACTACAGTGGTGATAATATCAATATCGGTAACTTGACTCAATAAGTGGGTCGGTGAAACAAGGTCATCGTTCAACCATGTAATGTCTATTCAAAAAGCTACAAAGCACTGTTCAATGAACCGGAAGAATAAAACAAATGTAGAAATATCAATTTCTTGAAATGGACATTATTATTCATACTGTTATTGATTGGTTCTTTGTATTTTAAGTATTAGTAGATCTTTCAACTGGTAGCTAATAAAATATTTTCTTGTAAAGCTTTCACAATTTAAACACTTTTGAATCTTTTAAATTAGGATAAAAATCATTTTCTTCTTTTATTGACCTGTGACTCAGTTCGTTTTATACTAAAAAGACTAAGATGTAAATTCACATCAGAACATGTAAAAAACTAGGATAACCTATCTTAACCATAGCTAAAACTGTTAATTATTAAAACCACTTTTTTTCAAACTACAAGTTTATCATTAAAAATTATCACCATTAAAAACAATCACTTGTAATAAAGTTGAATGAAGATAAATGAGAAAGTGCTTCCTTATAAGACAAACATTATTTATAATTATTAAAACCAAATTCCTACTTATTATTTATATATTTAGTTCTTTCCTGATTCATCAATTACATTGAAAACATGGGGTTTTTTGTTGGTTTTTTGTTGAAACAGAATGTATATCCACAACTAAATTGGGGATACAGAAGTAATGAATGTTCAGTTATAATGAAAACACATGGAAAGAACACCACCATTGTCATATTATCACCAAAAAAACAATACTTTAGACCAAAGTGACTTGAGAACAAATACCTATTATTGCCTAGCTTAACACGAACTACCAATTTTGTTTCCTGTCTTGGTCTGTGAACAGTTAGCAAGCTACAAAGTAAAATTCCAGCTGACCCATAAATATTTGGCAAACAATATACACAATAGCACTTTTGCCTGTTTTTCTAGAACCACACTATCCAGGAAAAGACTCTGATATGGGACATGTGGCCCCAATATGATACCACATGATAGGAAGTGCATGGTTCCAGTCCACAAAAATATTTCCTACATCAAGTATCTGTGTTGTCCACAAACAACAACACTTACTCAATACAAATACAACAATGGCAAAGAAGAACTGTGATAATAAAAAAACACAGATGGCCACTTTGCCTGGAACCTGTAGAAATGCTTTGATATAGGAAGGGGGGAGCGCCGATTTACGTGTCCATATACTAAACACAGACATGCTTGTTGTGGCCACACATCTCAAGAGCCTGAGTTGTCTGTCCATGACAGGTGGTTAGTAGTTAGTAGCACCCGGCATTCCTTCTGAGTGGATGCAGTGGCTTTACACCTACCCATTGAGTCTACAGAAACTTGCTCTGGGTGGGAGCCAGTACCAGGATAGCTTTGATATAACTTCAGAGAAGAAAAAACCAGTACTTTGATACATCACTTCTGGAATTGGTGCCCAGTACTGAAGTTGCCTGTTGTGTTTTTGGGTCATGTTTAAACCACTTCAGTAGGTTTTGTATAAAACAACCCTTTGACTCTGCTTTGTGCAGATGTATGAATCTTGACTACTTTAAAATATGAGCTAATGAAAACAAGGACAATTTGCATTTAGTCATTGCATTTTATTATTTATTTTTGACATTTTTATTTTTAGTATCAACATACTAAAATAATCCAAATAATACTATTTCAGCACTTCTCAAATTGCTTAAAACAATGTTTGCAATAATCTCAAATGTTTACACAGTATATCCATTAAAAATAACATATAACTGCATTCACCCTTATTCAGAGCAGTTATAAAAATTAAAATAATTTTTAAAATATAAATTGAAAAGGCTTCACATGGGTTTAGTCAGTTTCCAGTGAGGAAATCATTTAAATATTTAAAACATGTCAACTGTTTGTGATGCTGAAGTCAATGACATTTTGCCATAACATTTCATTTATACCCCTATTATTGGACACCATGCAGTCAAAATAACAGCAGTTTCCCATCACAGTAATCTGATATGTAACACCTGATATGGTACATTTATTCTAGTGACTTTATTAACAGTAAGAATTAAATCACAAATAAGGGTACCTCAATAGCTTACATTGATCCCTGTTAGTGAATCATTAGAGATTTTTCTCATTTAAAATTGTATTCCATCACTAATAAAACTTTTAATACAATGTATCATATGTTGTTAAATAGTCACAAGTAAGTTATTTCATGTCTTCCACATCTGTATTAATAATGGCACCTTACAGTCATAGTGTGGAGAGAGAGAGAGAGAGACAGAGAAAGAGAATGAGAGAGAAAGAGAGAGAAAGAGATAGGGAAGGAGGCATAGAGAAAACATGCAATATATAGAAAGAGGATTTTTCTTTTTTTACACAAAGGTAGTTTTGTTTTGAATATTGTAAAATATTAGTTTTAGTTACAACATTAAAGCAAATATTAAAAATATGTTTAAGAATCTGTGTGGTAAGTAAGGAAAGGGGAAAATATGTTCTGTTATCTTTAGTTCAAAGTTATTCTGTATATATTTCAATTTATCTGGGGGCTATTTTGTACAATTAGTTTAACTAGAGGCAAATCATATGAAAGTGAGTTACAATATGTTAATTTGTTTCAAGTACAAACATGAAATATTCAAGAGGTCCAAGCAATCATTATTATTATTTTTTTATTATTATTGCTTAAACCCCCACCCACCCCCCATGCCCCACTAGGTCTCCTGAACTTTGCATAATTAACATTAACAGAAAGAAAATTAACAATGTCATTACTCCACTTCTAGCCACATCATTATATTGAACAGTAAATTGAATATGTAAATATGCATCAGATCATGATTTGGTAAATAAATGAGAGATTGATATTCATAGCCAGTATTTTCAATCAGGATAGCTCTAATAGCCACTTATTAAATATACAAGTACCAATGTCAACTGCCTATCACTGTAGTATCTGTGTAACCAGTTCCTACAGACTTCATTCTGTGATAATATCCTTGTATTGTGGTATGAACAATGTATCCAGAATCTACAGACTAGACTATATCCTAATAGTGTGGTATAAACAATATAGTACCAACAAACCTAACTGTTTTATATCCATATATATCTGGCACCACAAACCTACGTTTGTTGTAATATCCTCACTCTGTGGTATAAACTATATATCTGGTACCTGTAAACCTAATTCTGTTACAATATCCTTGTACTGTGGTAAAAACAATGTAGCAAGTACCTATAAGCATAATCCTACCTGTGTCATAATATCCTTGTATTGTGGTTTAAACAATACAGTCAGTACATACAAACCTACTTTGTTATAATATCCTCATAGTGTGATATAAACAATATAATCAGTACCTACAACCATACCTGTTATAGTATTCTCACACTGTGATATAAACAATATATATGGCACCTACAAAAATCTACGTCTGTTATAATATCCTCACACTGTGATATAAACAATATATCTGACATCTACAAACCTACCTGTTATAATATCCTCACACTGTGGTATAAACAATATATCTGGCACTTACAAACCTACTTCTGTTATAATATCCTTGTATTGTGGTATAAACAATATACATACCCAGTACTTATAAAACTACTTCCATGTTGTGGTATAAACAATGTATCTGGCACTTACAAACCTACTTCTGTTATAATATCCTTGTATTGTGGTATACACAGTAAATGTACCCAGTATGTATAAAACTACTTCCGTGTTGTGGTATAAACAATATATCTGGCACCTACTGACTTCTTCATGAGTCTACCATTGTGGTATGAACACGCTCCATCAGAGTTAAATTGGTAATTACAGCAATGTCCAGCCTTACACTTGTTTTCCCTGTTGGTCGATTTTCATCAATCAATTGATGTACTAGCGTGCAAGTTTAATATCACATAACTTGATGTACTGATACAGCTAGAGCATACAATTAACTACAGGTCTATGGCCAGGTCCATGGAATACACAATAGAATTACCGGCTCCTAATGACACATTTTTGTTGATTAACAATCATTATTGAGAACTGAATGCAATAAAACACTTCACATGCTGAATGGATGCCACCGCAGCATGAATTTTTTCTTGTAACTGTATACACCTAACATCATAAAAATTATTGATTTTTTTTCTTCAAATGAATATTAGTTAAACCAGTTCTAATTTTGTTGCTAATAAATATATTGATTTTTCAATTAAAATGCACCAGTGAAATATGTAATTGTGAAAATGTTACATGATACACAGAGTAATATTTATAATTGAGTGTAGGTGTTGTTTGGATTCTCTCATACATGCAATGGGAAATAAAAACACACCCAAAAACACACCACTATAAGAATAAACAGCAACGTGATAATGTATTGTAACAAGTTCAACAATTCAACAAATCTACACGTTTCAGTTTTAGTAAAAGATATTTTGTTTTTATTGCATTATTTTTTAAACAACCATTCAAGCTCTGTTTAACAGTCGTATAGATATTTAGAATATTAATAAATTATACAAGCATAACAAGTCTATGTAAAATATCTTTGTACATTGTTAACCAACACATATTTAATAGACACACCAACATTTGTTTTCCACATACACTGAACATGATACAGTTATTCAAACAATGTATGCTTATAGATATAGACCAACATTTGTGTAAAGCAAATCTGTATATATTTAACTATATCCCTTACCTTGTAGTATTGAAATATTCCTCATATCTTCCATCACTGATATTAACAGTAACTTGTTCTACAACATCCACTCCCTGAAAGACAAAACATACACAAACTCTAAGTATGAAATTATACAAAACTAATTATATGGAAAATAAAATACGAGTATAGATTTTCTTTAATTAAAAAACAGAAAAGTAATAACGAAAATGCCTTAATCCTTGAAAGAGGGTGGAACCGAGAACTAATTACCTTAACACACTTGAAGGCACAATCTGCAATGAAAGGCAGGCAGTGCACTTTCACATGGGACAGGCAGAAAGCCGCTTATCGCACCACTCACACAAAGAGCTATGATAGCGGAGTTTGGAAAGAGAACCTTAAAGTGATTGGTCAAGTTAATGAAATGAATTTGTTAATCAATGCAGGATCATGCATACCGATGCAGCCCGCCTCCCTTTCCCAACCCTCCTCCCCTTCCCAGCCCATCTCTCCAGCCCTTACCTGTGTTGTAGTAAGGCAGTGACAAACATTTACTAGGGCTGTCAACCAACTAGGCCATTTCACCTGTCTGTTAACTGAATTAGCTTCGTAAAAATAGAAGTGTCAGTATAAACATGACCTGCATGAGCCAGTGAGTGAGTGGGTACGTGTGAGTTTGTGGTTACATTTCGTGAATTAGAAATAGTGTAATCTAGTGGTGACAGTATTAAAAAGGGTAGTGAGGTTTTGTAATACTTTTGCAAATTACTGAAATGAAATAAAGATAAATTGTTGTTACTCAAACTGTAGTTGTACATGACTTTTCCTTTTAAACTGCTTTGGCTTTTACTTTTATATTTTTCTCTTTCTCTCTTTCTCTTTCTCTCACCCACATCCACCCCCCCCACACACACACACACACCCCACACACACAAATGGTGTGGGTTTTTTTAAACACACACAAATGGTGTGTGTTTTTTTAAACACTATCTGTATAGCCCTAAAATACCCAGTATTATTTTTAAATTATAAAAATAAGCTGATCTATCAGATACAAACATACAATACACACATGAATAGTTGATATTAGCATAACTGATATAAAAGTATAAGAATAATATGTAAATGGAACGGATAAGTTAACAGCAAGTGAGATGGGCAAAATAATTTAATATAATTTATCATCTTGTTTTAATATGAATGCATTTAAGTTGTATGTAATTAATTTTTATATATCATGGATATTCAATTTTTGCATTAATATGATTTATTTCTGAAGTGGGAAAATGTATTCTTAAAATTAAAATACAATGGAAAATTCCTAATTTTCATAATGGTGTGTCTACACTATCAGATCAAACTGTAGCTCAAAGCAGCAAAATAAATAAAAACTGCAAATTTTAAAATATGAATAATGCATTATTTCAATGAATCAAGTTTAACCATTATAGAAGTGTATGTATCAAGGTTCTATTTATATATGCTGGTTAAAAAGTGTATAATAGGCTCCCAATTTCGAGAATGCAGTGTTTGAAGATCTCTGATACAATGAGTCTTATGCTTTCATCTGAATTTCACAGCAACCAACACTATATTATCGAGATTCTAGACCACAAAATGTTTGACAGCCAATAAAGACATCAAGATACAGGACTTGATAGTTATTTTAAATATGCAATATTTGGATTGATTTTCTTGTAATTTATGCTCATGGGTATAGAGCTTACAAACTGATTATGTTTTCATTTTTATTGCAGGAATGCTTACTGCAAAACATGTATCCTCACTTGATTCTAAAATATTAAGTAATCTTTTTTTCTAAATGTATTCTAGGACACAACAAATTTAACTTTATTGTAAATTATGAATGAGATATACTAAACTCAGAGGTAGAGTGTTAGCTCATTGTGTAATAGGTTGTCAGACTGACCTTAACTGGTGGACCCACTGATATATCTCATTCCAGATACTGATTTACAACTCACAGCTGTAAGAACCAGGGGGGCAGTAGGGGGCCTTAGCCCCCCCTTTATTTTTTGTATTTTTTTTTTTTTAGTTGGGGATTTTGTAAAATAAAAAATAAATTAATTTTTTTTTTTTTTAAATTGCTTCACAAGGCAATAGTGTCAAATACAGAAAGTCTTCCAGGAAATCTGGGAGTGTTAACAGGTCTGGGCAGTCAGTGCCCTCTCCCTCCCCCCACACACTTTCAGACATTCTAATGGCCCTGCAATTGGTGTAACAACAATTATGGTATGTACTTTAGAACAGTGTATATAAAAGACCCTTAAAAGGTTTAGTCCATGTGGTGGCAGTGATTTCATTTTTCACTATCATAATGGTCCTTAACCATGTCTGACACCATAAAACCCATACATAAAATTTGCTTAGTGCATCATTAAACATTTCTTTTCATTTTAAATTATACATCTATGAGTTTTATAGAAAATCTACAGAAAATGTAACACCATTAATCTCTTTTGCTAATAATTTCAAAGAAACTACAACCATTTATAAAATCTCTATATGAAGAAATATCTAAGATGCTGTAATGCTGCTATCTTCAGGCCAATGCCCATGTACCATCATTAAATAGCAATAAATATTGTTTAACGCTAACTTAACCAAATTACCTAAACAATTACATCACTAGAGAACAATTTACCACCCAACAATGACATAAAGAAAGACCCCCTCCACAATAAATTTTGAACAGGTCTGAAGTCATTGAAACCTGATAGCACTGACCAGATTTTCACACTGTGAAAGCAATGGGTAATTACTTTGTAATTATCATGCACAATAACCCATGTTGGCCAGTTCCCTAACCGTGACATGTAGAGACAGTGATAGACAGCAGTAATTCAGTATCGCATGACCATCGTAACTCAGGTGGGCTGAATCTCATTTGGGACAAAATTCAGGTGTGTTGTAAACATGGTCACACACAGACCAAACTGGTCATGGGGACTGCAGGTTACAAAATTTGGACATGCATTAAAATAATGGCTGGAACATAGCTAATATCTTTTTATGATCAAACATAATACATATTAAAAAATAAGCAGCAAAAGGAGTTCACAATTTTCAATATGGCTAATTCCAAAGTTAGCTACTGGCTTTATTCATTATAGAAGGGAAAGAATATTTATTTTTCTGATAATGTGACACTGGACAAACCCATGGAAATATTGAGTATTGAAACATGTAATTAATTACATAAAATGTTAGCTTTATTTTGTGGTTTGTGAAATACATTTCTCCTTGGCTTACATATGATAAAATAATTCTAAAATGTATATGCTTTTGTTATAGTCTGATATGCATGTCATGATTATATTATAGAAATATTAATTTAAACGTGCCAATGAAAACTTCTTAATTAAAAATTATTTTTTTTGTTTTTTGTTTTTCATTCTTATTTTTTTCCAATGGCTAACATGGAACAAAACACATGCTAGTAGTTAATGACTGCCTGCTGTTAGAGGTAACCTATGGCATGGAGAATCCCACAGAGTCAGAAAAACCCAACACAATTTATTTGACCACACTGAATTCCTGTCCCTGCAGGTGCATGACAGCTAGGTGGGCAGACCCAGAGACTGTGATGGGGTGGGTGGGTTACAGGTGTTTCCGTTTTACACACTGACAGGCTAAAACAAAGACACCACAATGCAAGCAAACAGCTAAATATTTTGAGCCAGAGGAAACACTTACTGTCAGAATGAAGGGGGTCTTCTTAGAGATCTCCACTGCAGCAGGATGGACCAGCCTGACCCCAGTAGGTGGCCCCTCCTCAACTCTGACCTCCTGTTGCCTGGCAGCAGAGGAAACTGAAACAACAAACATAACTTCAGTCTCGGTTTTTACCTCAGCTTACACAAATAATCAGAGAAATTTTATTTCTTTATCTTTTCTGGGATATGTAATCTAAGATTCCAGTGTATGTTTCTTGGTTAGTATGGGCATCTGATTTATAAATGAGCTCTGTTTGGTTAAAAGTTTGAGAGACCACTGGGAATTCAAAAAATGTATATAGTTCTTCTAACTTACCTTAAGTTTCAAATGTTATGTCAAAGGCCATATTAAATAATGATAATGATAACAATAACAACAACTACTACTATTATTATTATTGGCACATCACATTTGGACATAAGCATATGTAAATTGGTTCACTAAAAAGAACTGATTTCAGATGGGACATCAGTGAGTTACTTGTACCAAGAGCTCAGCTGGTCACTCTTATGTAGCTATGGTGGAAATTGCAATTACCAGTAGGTTTTTCTTCTTGAGGACGGAAAACAATATCAATAATAGGCACGTTCTTCTAATTATATTAACTTAAATACTGGCTACGTATTACACTTGTTTTCCCTGTTGGTTGATTCTCATTAATCAATTCATTATACTAATGTGCAAATTTAATATCACATCACCTGATGTAGTTATAACAGCTAGATACCATACAAGCAAAAGATATGAGTGTTGGTCATTTATTGCATGCTTCCATTACTAAAACATACGTTTCACTGAAGATTTCATTGATTAATTCATTTATTACCATCTAAATGACCACAACAATTATATAAGGTTTAACAAAATCAAACAAACAATATTGTGATTAACAGCTCTTATAAATTGACAATCTCATCATATTAGCACATAACATGACAACTAACAGAGTAAATACCAAAGAGCTGAGGTATATGGCAAATCAGTTCTATAGTATAACTACAAATGCCTAGAGAATAACAATGCTTTTTTTCTTGTAACACCGATATCATAAATGCCTATAAAGGTGAAGTCAATAAAAATTTCTTGATTACATTCATTTATTCATTAATTTATTCTTTCATTTAACAAACTGTGATGGGTTTGTTATATCAGTGCTGATTTACAGTCACAATAAACACCAAGGTCTTTAGTATGATGGTTCAGAATGAATGAATGTTTAATGACATCCATACACGAAAAACATATCAGCTATTGGATGTCAGAACAAGGTACACAAAATATTTTAAAATAAATATTAAAAATAAATAAATATATAGAATTATACTACATGAAGAAAACAATAAAAAATTCAACATTTAAAAACACAATGTAAAGAGTTATGTAAAATATTATTATCACAGGTATTGGGCACTTAAAGTTTATTACAAACAGGTTTCCATTTAAAAATCTCAAAATAAGACTAGGGTGAAATCTAAAGGGTGCCACCAGATCATATCCAACAAATACATCCTTTCTTGTTTGGGCAAGATGATCACACATGGTTCAGAGACAAAGACAGAGACAGAGACAGACAGAAATAGAGACAGAGACAGAGAAAAAAAAAAGTGAAAAAGAACCAAACTGCTGTGTTGGTCTTTACCACAATACATCAGTGCAAAGATGTGAAGAATAAAAATAACCTAAAAATAACATTATCATATTTTAGCTTCTGCATTTCATGTCACTTCCCATAATAAACAACTGCAATGCAAGGCAATGACCTGACAATTTACGTTATGTAATTAAATGTCAGTCGGCTGGCAATAAACCTCCAAACAGAATAACAGCTGAATGCCTAATATCATTTGTGAACAAATGTGACAAAGCAACTAAGTAAATGTTGTATCTTAAATAGAGAATAACTAGTTAATGATGTTTCATATCGGCTTTATCCTGTGAAGGTAAGAATGGGTAATTTCGTGAGGTTTGCTGAGCAAAATTTCCCATGTATCCTGAACATGATAAAGCCAATATCAAATGTCATTAACTAGTTATTATCTTTAACATGCAACCCAACAAATTTTGGAGTGGATAAGTATTTTATCACTAACTTTTTTAACAAATTCATATGAAAAGTTTTCATAAATAAACTTTTCCGTGACATCAGAGCAGTTCCCTTTGTATGTATGTTCGTGACATCAAGTCATAATTTGCCAGTATGCGTTTAATCAGTCATCGTAACAGGCTAATACAAAGACTGGTTGCAGGATAAAAGATATTATGCAATAATGTGATTGTTTGTTTTAAAGTAGTATGTCGAGTTATATTTTATTACAAAATCAAATTTTAAGTTCAAATACAAACAAAACTGCATTTTTAATTTACTCACGAACTGTCACATTTCATGTTTATTGTCAAATGCTTACTAAAACAGTGTAAATGAAATCCACCATTACCTAACGAAACCAATGCTTATGTTTGGTGGAAACCAATGGCAATGCCAATGTAAAAAATAAGATATCAGGTGATCACTTGTTTACTTGCACACATAGTGTTTTAATAGTGGATATCTAATATCAACCCAGTTTCGAAGTGCTATGTTTTTTGTAAATTTTACCAAGTGGTGTAGCAATGCAGTGCACTATACGGTGTGATTTGTACACACTTGGTAATTGGATTAACTGTTCTAAGTTATTAAATAATAAAAATATTTTCAACACAGTAACTTTAATCATTATGTATTATTTTGTATTTATTTGGCTTTCTTTGACAGCCTAGTTGTGAAAGCACATACCTGACATGTGACTGACGCGGTTCCCTGTCAGTGAGCCATTAGGGATTTAAAAAATGTTTTCTAGGGTGCCTCGTCAGCCAATTGGTGTATGTGCCCATCTGACACGCAGTTAATCTGAGATCTGTATTAACCCCTGTCAGGTAGTAACTACGGATTTTTCTGACAAAATATTACCAATGCTAATATAACCATTAATTTAAAAAATGTGTTAATAAAAAAACATTAATAAAAAAAATATCTAATGTTTTCTGATGATAATATAATTATTAATCAAATGTGTTCAGTGTGTTATTAGGTAAAAAAAAAAAAAAATAGTATTTTGCATTCTGTTGCCAATGTAACTTGCATTTAATTTGGAGAGATGGGTAGATAAATGTATTTCCTCTATATATTTTCACTACCAACTAAAGCTCTCTATCACAATCTAGTAAACTGAATATCAAAATGTTTCTTTAATAAATATATACCAGTATTAATGTACTCGTAGGGTCATTATATTTGTCAACATATTTGACATTAACAAAAATTAATTATTCTAACTGAATACACTAAAACATTTACCAAGACAACCATGTGTGTTTGTGCTTAAATGCAGCAATTCAAAAAGATTAAAAAAGAAAAAGCATAAAAAGAAAAGAAAGAAGAAAATCAACAAGTCATGAAACCATTTAGAATGTACTGACATTTAACGGAAATGGAATATCACAGCTTTTTGTAATGCTTTCTCCACAACTACCCTCAGAAAACAGCCATGTCTCATATGGAAACCATCTTTCGTTTCATCACAGCATATTCCATAATGTGATCCAAACAATCATAGGAAATTTTTTTGATACAAAGCCAAGCAAAACATACCTACTGCCAGAACTTTTTCTTTGTGTAGTGAAAGGTACACATATTTTTGTATTAGGCTATATACGTACAACACCAAATGATTAGTCTACTGAATTAAAGCCTTCAAGGGTGCCACAATAGAGTAGAGCAGGATTCAGCTCAGAGGTAGAGCATTCAATCATGGTGTGGAGGGTTGTTGGATCGATCCCACATGGAGGACTTATTGGGTTATGTCTTGTTCAAACCAGTTTTCCACAACTGGTGTATCAAAGGCCATGGTAACTGATATTCTTTCTGTGGGAATCATCCATATATTCAGTCTCTCAGTCAATCTCTCTTATTCAGTCTCTCTCTCTCTCTCTCTCTCTCTCTCTCTCTCTCACACACACACACACACACACACACACACACACACACACACACACACACACACACAAATACAAACAAACACTATCTATTTAGCCATTAGTTTATAGATTAGTTAATCAGTCAATCAGTTCTATCACACACTTAACCTTGACATACATAAATGGTTGCACTGTATGATTTCCACATTTAATAATGACTTCTTCAAGGACATATGACACCATCAATCCATCCATTCACTCATCCACCAATATATCTATCCATCTACTCAGTCATTCACTCACCCACTTATCCATCGATCTATCCATGAGATAAATACTTTATTTAACAATGCACTGAACATATTTTAATTTACACTTACATGGCATCACATATATGGATGGTTATGAATCATTATGATAGTAGGAAACCTGCTGCTGCCACATGGGCTACTTCTTCAGTTAGCATTATATCAAGGGATTTTTATATGCAACATTCCACTGACAGGGTAGCACATACCATAGTTACTTACACCAGTTGTGGAGCACTCGCTGGAATAAGAAATAGACCTATGGATCCATCAGCTTAGACTAATCAGACAACCTATCATACCATGAGCAAATGCTCTATCTCCTGCCATTCTCCATTTACGAATTATTATTATTATTTTGTTTAACAATGAACTTAACACATTATTGTTAATGGTTGTACCGGCATCAGAAACATTCTAAATAAAATAAAAAATAGTGGCCTCTTGACAGGGATTGATCTCAGATCAACCACATGACAGGCTGGCATAATAACCATAAGGCTATTGGGGAGCCCCTCTTCATTTACGAAGACAAAATAAAAACAATATTTACCTTCGTTTCTCACTCTGAGCTGGACGGAATGGCTTCCAGGATTGTTAAAGATCTTTTCAATGACAGGCGATCGTGTCAGCGTAGATGTGTTGTCTGGAAAGCTCCACTCAAACAGCAGGTCTCCCTGTGTGAGAATCCGACCTGCAATGAAATGGAACACACTGACATCCCAGTAACTCAGGTTTACGTAAACCTATTTACATCAGTGTTGAAAGTTTCGGACATACCTGCTCATGGGCTCAGCCTCTGATATAGGTACTGAAAGAGTCTGAGGTAAGAGCCCACTAATTTCAGATTGATAGTCTGTCACATACTTCAGGATTAAAAATTAGTACAAATCTCCAAATCAAAATCAGATCAAAATTTCATAAGAGTTAAACTTAAACATCCAAATGCACGTTTAATATAAAATATTCAAAATAAATAAATAATTATTATTAAATAAACATAGAATGCAAGGGTTTTCATATTTATATTCAATAACACGTGTAGTTATATCTTATTAACATAGCATAGCTGGGATTTGCTCTTTTTTAGCTACATACACAACGGCAGAATTAGGTTTTCTGGTTTTACACTGTTCAGTCATGAACAATCTCCAGTACATTATGCAGACCAATAATATATTCCAAAACAATATGTTGTGGATTGATGGTAAACTGTTTACATTTACCTTTTAAACATTAGATCATCAGTTATCTACAGATATTTTAATGTATGTATTAACTGATAACAATGTAATGTAATGTACTAAAGACATTATGTCACACAAGACATTTACATTTAATACATCAGACCATCATCAGTTATCTACAGATGTTTTAATGAGTCTTTCAATTGAAAATGATGTAATGCAGGTAATGTACTAAATACATTATGTCATACAAGACATTATGTTATATTAAAGACATTATGTTACACGAAAGACGTTATGTTAAAGTCAAGAGAAATCCTACCTGCACTCTGTGCCACCAGTAAAGCTGTCAGTCCCTGGACAACCGGTTTGTTGAGGACATCAAACTGCACATCTTCCAGACCAGACTGAATGAGGACTTGGATGGTTTCATTCACCTCAGACACATGGTTAGCAGCATACACTGTAACATTATAGATGCCTGGCTGCTTGAACGCATGGCTCAAGTAATACAAATTTCCATCTGTCTTCTTGACATTCTTATAGGAACGCCGCCCATCCCCCAGGTCAAACTCAAACTCCACAAATGCACACCTACAGTCAAGTTTAGCAATAAGGTACACCGGGTCTCCTACCAGCGATGGGCCAGAAGTAAAGAAATCAACTGCGCTCAAAGCTTCCTCTACAGTGACAGGGAGGAGAGTCATGATCCTGCGACTCACAGAATTAAAAGCCATGACACCAATGCTGTATCTTCCTGGACGATGGTACTCATGATTTGCCACTGAAGAATGATTGGTTATCACCTTTGCAATCCGTCCATTGTCTTTGAAGTTCCACTCAAAGATGACATCATCACCCTTAGTGACTTCTGCCATACAGCTGATCTTCTGGCCAAGTCTGACATACTGGTAAGGAGAGCAGAAGGCTGACAGATTGTCAATGGCATGTTGGGCAATGATAGACCCAACAGTTGACACAGAGTTGATAAGATTTTTTGCTGTCACTGAAATGATGTACCTGCCTGATTCCTGAAAGACGTAATTCAGATGAGAGGAATTGGTGGTGATATTGTCCAAGAGATTGTTATCATGATCATATATGTTCCACATGACACTCATGTTCACAGATGATGTCAAGAAGCTAAGTTGGAGTTCAGTGGATGCATTCACCAATACAGTTTCATCCATCTGTAGCTTTGGCACCGTGAGCTCATTCTGAACAATGACTGGCTTTTTGAAGTACCTCGGCACAAAGCTGTAGTTGTTGAAAATAAGGATCTCTGGGATGTAGGATCCCTGTTGTTGGTATTCATACTGGAACTCCACACTTAGGTTACACCCTTCCCCATAGCTGGCCACGAGCTCCAGCCCCTCCAGCTCCCCATCCAACACATCCTCCACCTCCTCTGTGGTTCCATTCTCGGTCCTGTTCCTCGCCTCCTGTAAGGAAACCTGTTTGGGGTCACCTTCCCCGAAGTCCACGATGAGTTGGGTGTTCTGTCTGAATGTCGTCTCAACAGTAACCAGGAATCTGACTGGTTCTCTAACTTTGAAGGCACCACCAGGGTAATCTTCAGCAAGTGAGAATGAGACACCTCCAAGATTCTTTTCCATAGCAACCTACAAAATGGAGTAAAAACGGTCAAAAGATGCTAATCTTTGATATAATAATATACTGTGCCAAATATTTCATATTTTTTAAAATATAAAATACTTTTTACTTTGTAGTATGTTGTTGTTGTTTGTATAAACATTTCTATGCAGACATATGTTCTCCACTGTTATGTGTTAATCAGGGTTACTGAGATATTTGAGTAATTAATACAATTTTTAAGGGTCCTCTGTGATGTAAAATCAATATGAAATGTGTACTTGGCAATCAGCTGGCATATCTACAGCATCCTTTCATCCAGAACACACATTGTTTTTCTAATCCAGTATTAGCTACCTACCACTGTGAGATTTTTCTCCACGCTGCCATAGCTGTTGAAGACGGTCGCAGTGACCGTGTGCACCCCAGCTGTTGAAAACACATAGTCCTGAAACACATTAAACAGTTCTATCAGGATTAGCAATGCATACAACAGGGCTATCTATTTATTGTACATCATGAACATTATTTATCACTTCACCAATACACACAATTATTTTGGAAATAAAAAACAATTTCGTGACTATTAATTTTCTGAAAGAAAAGAAAATTTCATTAAACAATTCTCAAATCAGTAATAATAATATTTGGTCTGAGTTATGCAAGGAAAAATCTGTTGTAACTACCAAGGTTGTAGCCACCAATGGAATAATGGAGAATCATGCTACCAAATGGGTTAACTATTTTCTGGTTTATATTTCAGTTTGGCTTTACTTACAAAAAGGAATATCTTAAGGAAAATATGGATTATATCCAAGATATTTTCCATCAGAAAATGTAAAGAAAGCTTGGCTAAGCCTTATGATTACGCAATTTCAAAAATATAAAAAAAATTATATTTTTTGGTAATATTTCTGTATGTTTTTTTTTTTTTTCAATATATTTTTCTATCAATATATTTTTCTCTCATTATCAACAATAAGAAGTATCCCAATAACACCATAGCAGACTTTTCTTGGATTTTTCCATGTTGTTTATTTATCTGGCAATCTCTAATTGTGTTTTCCTCACTGTTGTAGAAATTCTCCTAAACTGAATTGAATTTTGTGTTGTTTTCTGTTCATTAAGTCTGTGGTTTTAGCTTGTCTCATTCAGCACTAACAATGATGATAAAGAAATTCCATTCAACATGATGATGTGAACATGCAGATGTTCCCTTGCAGCTATAAATTCAACCATATCTCTTGCTAAACATGTTTACTGCATTGCATAAGACACACAATGAGTAGGGCAATTTGTTTAATCACTGTGATATACTTAATTGGTTGTAATAAACAGTGATAAGGGTCAAGATACACAACGTAAGACAACCTGTGGGCCTAGACAGGGATTCCACACTACAGGGTGTGGAAATACTTAAAATGTTACTTGAATAAATTATACCAGTTATATATATACATATTAATGCATTTTTTTCAAACAATTTACATGTGGGTTGTTGTTGTTTGTTTTTGTTTGTTTGTTTGTTTTTTGTTTGTTGTTGGGTTTTGTTTTGGTTGGTTGTTTGTTGTTGTTGTTGTTGTTGTTGTGTTGCGTGTGTTTTGTTGTTTTTTGTTTTGTTTTTGTTTGTTTTTTTAAAGAAACATTTACATTTCAAAATAGATTAATTAAACTAAATATTATTTTCCTCCATGTATCCTATAAACTACTTTAGTATCTCACAGTGTTGTCGAGTTATGCGAACGATTGTCTTGTATCAGTACTACATACATGATCAAACATATAAATTCAGCAAATTATTAACATTTCAAATTATAATTATTTTCAAAATTTCTATTAGTAGGGCTGATGTTAACTTGATAAATAATTAGTATCAAATGATTAACAATTGTGTTGCAATTTGACAAATATGTAGGATATCATGATGTGATACTGAATTTTGTTTTCCCAATATCTGGCAGAGAACAGAGATCACCAATGAGTGAGATTGTTTATAACCATTGTGTAATCTGTATGCATAAAACCTTTTGTTTTACTGTATTTAAAAAATAACAAAACAAAACAAAATAATCAAACATTACCATCATCATAGTATTTTAACACACATTTAAATATAACAGTAAAATATCACAATTGCCAAAAAAAACACCTAAACAAACTAATTATTGGGTATCATTCATCTTTATGGAAAACATGTTCCAAATATTTAATTCTAACAAAATATTGTACATATTGATAAATGGATACAAAACTGACAGCAAAAATTATCACTGATCTGTTATCAGTTACTGGACAGTTTTTAGTACTGAGCTGGATACCTCAATAGCCTAGTGGTGAAATCACCAACCTGACACATGGTGGATTTGAGGTCAATCCCTGTCAGGTAGCCACTAGGAACTTTTTCTAATTAAAATGTTTTCATTACTCATATAATTATTAATTAAAAAATGTGTTGAGTATGTCATTAAATTAAAATAAATAAACAACCTGATACTGATCCTCATATTAACCACTTCTGTGAATATTCTGTGACAGATAGTACAAGACAATCCATATTTCTAAACTGGACAAATAACTTATACCTTTTGCAAACAGTATATACCTAAAGGGGGCCTTGCCAGCAAGTTAGAGGTATCTGCTTTGATGTTTGTAAACCACTAGTAAAGTTTCCTATCATCTCATGCAACACCACTTTAACTTTTATCTGCCACATCCAAATGGGCTGGACAAATTTATGGCTTGTCTTTGTAGTGTAAGGGTAAACATATACGTGAATCTCTTAAGACTATGAGACGGTATCAGATAAAAACTATGTAACAACATAGGCTATCAGATATTACTGTCTGAAAGTATACACAAATTACATAATAGATAGATGAGATATAATTATAGTGAATTTGCTAAAATGCAGTACTAAGCTATGTTTGCCAATAATTACTATTGAAACAAAACTTCATGAAAGTTTTAACCATATATTCTTCTCCATGTATTTTTTTAACAAATTGTAAAAAAAAGATATTAAGAAAACAATAAATAAAACAATAAATAAATAAAACAATAAATAAAACAATAAATAAATAAATAAATAAATAATTTAACTGAATAAATAAATAATTAATTATAAATTAATTAATTAATTTATAAATAAATTTGTTAGCTGAAGTTAACAGAATTTTAACACTGCTTATGAATATAGCATCCTTTAAAATACTTCTTTAGGGTACTAATACCAATTACCACTTCCTTCATCTTAGAATTTAAAATGTGCACCCATAAAATTAGTTTATGCAGCAGATAACTGATGTGGGTTTTTTTTAAATTATTATTCACGCCCTTAAACTTTTAAGACAATAAAAACTCTATACAAATTTATTTTATCAAATACTTAAAATATTTTAATTAAAATTTTAAAAGTGATGAACGCTTTTAAGTGTCTATCTCTTTAAAATTATAATTATACAATTTAAAATTAGTATTTAAAACAAAACATAAGCTTGATAAACATGTGAACATGGAGTTAAGTTGAATATAAAATACATACAGCATTATATAATCTAGTATAAACAGAATAGGAGTATAATGATTGGTATATACTATACACACATATTGATATTTATATTGTATATAAGGGTATCATATGAAAAGCTGCTATACAATAGAAAGCCACATTTATATATGGAAAATCAATACAATCATGCAAAGCATTTTATTGGTCACCGACTTGTCAAGTGCTTAATGAGTAGTTAACTTTCCAATCGATCAGCTCACAGTATTTTATATGCATCAGAGTACCTTATTTTTATAGGTGTCATTAATGCAATTCGTGACAAAATATATCTAGAATAGTCTTTCGGTTTGCAACTAAATACAAAATATATTTGGAAGAGTATTTTGCTATGCCATTAAATACAAAATATATTTTGAATAGTTTGGGTTTTTTACCATTATATATAAAATATATTTGGAATAGTTTGTTTTGATTTGCAATTAAATACAAAATATATCTGGAATAGTTTTCTGGTTTGCCACTAAATACAAATTATCTGGAATTAGTCTTTTGGCATAGCCACTAAATTAAAAAGTATATTTGGGGATGGTATATTTAAGTGGTAAAAAAAGAGGAAAAAAGTATCAATTAATTTTGAATTAAAGATTAATAAAATGATACAAATATTTTGAAGCATTCATTTTTGTTTCATTATTTCTATTATTATTGTGTTTTTAATCTGGTATCATTTCAATAATAAAAAGTACAGCAATAAAAAATATTAAAAAATAAATAATTTAATGTATATATATGACACACTAACATATATAATAGCATATATATGTACATAAACACATATACACACACACACACATATATGCATATATATTTGTAATTTATATAAAAGATGATTAAAGGTTTTATAAAAAGGTTTTAATACTGGGGACAGTTGAATACCATGCTAGGTTAACATACCTCAAGTTTCCAGGTCCGGACATTTGGCTACAATGCAAGAACAATGTCCATAGCAAAAACGAAGAGCGCTGGAAATCAGAACAGCAATTTTTCTCCACCACTAACAAATACACTCAACCACAGCTGGCACTGACAACAACTTGTAAGAGATTATCCAGACAAAAGCCAATCATTTGCAGTCATATCTATCCTGTTTGAAAAACGCAGCCAATCAATGGGACTGTCACAACAGGGATGACAGATCAAGTTAAAGCTTCCAGTTGCCTGGTTACAGGAGACAAGCCAGTCTTAGCAACAGTTTATCCCATAACAGTGTGCCATATGGGTGGTCGTAAAATGCCAGGTTCTCACTGGGGCTGTATTTATCATATATGCGATATAACTTTAATACCCGATGACTGGAGTGAGGTATGTTAGTGGTCAGACCAGAAAGGGAGATATACAGAAGACCTGTTTAACTGGATGGGATGCATTTGTATAAAGGACAGTTTTGTTTTACAGCAACAACTCTTGTAGTAGTGTTTGATTAATCACATTTCAGTTCACAGACCCAGAGGCCCCAGAGGCCAACAACAAAAATACATCTAGCAAGGCTCATGTCCAATATATAGGGCACAGTCTCTTCTATTCCTAGCTTTGTAATACTACGCTTTTTAGCAAGTTGCAGTAACCCACTAATGTTTTAGTACATTGTTCACTTATTGCCATATATAAATAGTTTCCATATATGTACAAGATTTTATGGAAAATAAAATATTGTTTAAACTAAGTATAAGTTTCTAACCAACTTTCAACCATCTTCTATCTATTTAAATGTGTATTCAGTATTCTGCTTCACCTTCCATTTTTCAAGTATTCACAATATTTTTTTAATCTGCATTTCCTGCAATGTTTATTATTTAATCTTTTAAAATTGTTAACCCACCATCAACAATCTATTGCTAACCAGCTGTTCAAATTTACTACAAGGAAGGAAGGAAATGTTTATTTAACAACACACTCAACACAATGGTGTACAGTTATATGGGATCACGCATATGGTTAAGAAATATGTAGAGAGAGGAAACCCACTGCCACCACACAGGCTACTTTTTCCAATCAGCAGCAAGATATCTTTTATGTGAACCATCCCATAGACAAGATAGCACATACAATGGCATTTGATACACCAGTTGTGGAACACTGGCTGGAGAAAAAAATAGTCCAAAAGGTCCACCATGTGGGATCAATCCTATGACCCACTGCACCATGAGTGAGCATGCTTACCACTGAGCTATGTCCCACTCCCAAATTTACAACAAATGCAGCAGTTCAAAATAGGTCACCCATCTTGGGTTCTCTCATACCTCTGTTGTCACTGGTTCTGCTCAATCAGAGAACATCCCAACAAGTGACCATGAGAAATATCTGGGTTTTTACACCCTGTTACTGGCAATACCATTGATACCCACTAGACATATTGCATCTGCTTTGTTAGATAATGGCAGATCTTGTTTAAACTGTATAGTAAGCAGTTGAAAGTAGATGCCAAATGGAACAGATCATGAGTAAAGTAAAAATTATTTGATTTTATAATACACATATTTCTAGGAAAGCAGTTTAAAATATTTTTGGTTTTATAGTGTGGTTCCGGTTATTGATTAACACTTAAGTACCTACTGTTTTATACGTTTTATTACAGTTAACACTATAGTGAAGAAAGACTGAAGTCTGGGTTCGCATACCCAACATGAGCCTATATCAAAGTTTCTATATTTCACTATAACAAAAGACAGACAGTATCAAATTTTGATGTCTGACATTATATATGGGTACTGGTAAATGCAAACAGTATCAAATTTTGATGTCTTGGTATGAACTTAAACAGTACTACTGGAAAACAAAAAGTTTAAAACTATGATGTGAACTTAAACAATACTTGCAATGAAAAGTCTCAATCTTTGATATCTTTGTATTATATAAACGGTACTGGCAATGGAAACAATATGAAAACTCTGATGTCTTTTTATCTCACATCAGTGGTATTGGTAACAGAAACAATTCCTTTTAGGACATCACTTAACAAACGTCTAATTATCTGATGGAGTCTGTATTTGCTAATGATCGCTGGTGATAAAAACTCCAACTCTTCGTAGTTCACATATTGATTTGTCATACTGTTATTTCATTCCAAATTGCTATAAAGTATCAGTTTCATGCCATGTTATCTCTGTTTCCAAGACCGGCCATGGCTCAAGCACTGTTTGGCACGAAATGCACACAAACGTCTGATGAAAAGCATGCCAGTATCAGAACATGTAATTGCATTAATGGCATTAGTTTTCTCCATGGGACAGCTTGTTTTCTAAAGTTATTAAAAAGACAACACATCTCCAGCTGGTATTTAATATAATTTTTGTGTCATATCTTTTTTCTCTTTATAAATTAGTGCTTGTTTTTAAACCTAATTAAAGATACTGTACTATCAAAATACTTTTCTATAAGTTTACCAATGATATTACAGATTTCTGATGACAAATTTATATACTGTATTCGACGTATTAAGTGCCCTGCTCTAATAAGCTCCCCATAAATGTAAAAATACTGAAAAAATAAACTTAATTACCACCCCCCTCTTTGTTTTCTATTAACAATGACCGCAAATAGTAATCATGTCACATTTAGCATACATTATCTTCACAAAAAATGTGTTTTCGTATTATATGCTGTCAATTCCGACTGTCCTGTTCAGTGTAATAAATGCTGTAAATTTAGACTCTCTGGTAACCACTAAAAGGAATGAGAATCTTTTCCTGATGGAGCAAATGTCCCACGATAATATAGTCCAAAAGAATACAGACCATAAACGTATTGCTTGCATTTTCTGGTTATTGTCTTGCTCTCAACAAATCACCCACACATTGTTGCTAAATATTACGATGAAGATTAAAACCGCTGATGGTGCTTTCCATATTCATGCAATCAGATTTTAAACTGAGTATTTATGGAATAAAGCAAGTGCTTGCGGAATGAAATGAGCGTTGACAGAATATAACGATTGTTGCCTTCGGACATCTCCTGTAATATAAACAGGTCATTTTGAGACATTTCCGTTTTAGAAACAATGCACAATAGCGTATTTTGATTTATGGTACTTGGTCCTCAATAAGCACCCCACTATATATTTTTTTAAGAACCCTGTGCGCTTAATACGTTGAATACGGTACTTATATTTAGTGATAGGCTACTATATTTTCATGTTCAGTGGATCGAACATGTATCAGGTGACCAAAATACAAAACAGCATTAGCTAGAATATAGTCAATGCCACAGAGACAGCATTCATGAAGTTCTTGAAAGACTTCCATTCAAAATGCAGTACAATTGTTAATATTATGTTATTGAAACAAGGTGGCCCAAATTGAAACAGTTGGGTGACTATAGCTATTAATTATCATTATTTGAGTTGCCCAGAAGGGAATTTGGTTGTATTTGGCGACCTGGCAACTGACAGTTTTGAGTCCTGATGTATAGTAATAAAATATAATAAGACATTTAAGAAAAAATTATATATAATTATATAGATTTAGCACAAGTATCTTCAGCAAATATAAAATTTGTAATTAATGATTGGCTTTTGAATGAAATATATTTGTGTATCTTAAAGCAAACGTATTACAGAAGAAAAGATAAGCGTCAATATAGGTAGCTTTCTTTGAAGTTCAGAGTTTCATTAACCGCCTTATAAATATCAAACAGGAAAAAACCTCTGTGTTTGCACTTGTATATTTGTTTAGGTTTTCCTTCCAACAGAGAGAACATCACATACCAAACCCATGGCTTTCAATCAGAATACAAAAACTGTTAAAGAAACTTGAAACTTTAACTTAAGCATAATTATATTATTTTCAAAACATTTATTAATGATGACCTACACTTCATACTACAATAGTTTTAATGCCACTAGATCAATAACTTATTCCTGAAAGGCACAGTTTTAAATATCCTTAATACAAGTGTTTGCCCTAATAAAATATTAAACTTTGTCCTATATCTCCAAATACAATTTCTGTTCATATTTATCTAGATTTCCAACAATGGCTTACATTCTGACATGTGAAATATTGATGTGAATCTCAGATTGACAAAACTCATCAATTTTGTTCATAATCAACACTTGAGATTTTCTATTAGACAACCTGTCAAAAAGTCTTCCTGTAGAATCTAACAGGGCTTTTCCTATCTCTAGCTGATCTCGGCACTCATGTCTACAACACCAATATTCAACCAACAAGGATCAAACACAGGTTTCGTAGGTCATTGAGCAATTAAAGCCAAACATGCTAAAATAATATTCTGTGTTGACGTTTAATTTATAGTGCAACGTAAATATTACTGGTAATTTCACAATTACGTGCCAACTTGCGGTGGCAGTTTATGAAACCATTTTATTTCATTACTAAGGAAATTATTGATCAACAGACAGGGAAGGACTTGAGCTGACAGAGAATAAGGCAAAGTTTAAACAGAGATCAAAGTGTACTTTAGTGCTGGGTGTACCACTTTACAGGACACACGTCAACCATTCCAGTAATTAAAATGAATTCAGTAAACAAGCAACAATGAATACTGATAGCATCGTTATTTAACCTTTTTGAATGAAGACATTTTCTAAGTGCTAAAAGTGTCTTGTTTTATTACTGCATTTGTTCTTATTTATTATTATTACTCTGATTATTGTCACTGAGCTTGGTTTTATTATTGTTTTGCTGTTGTTGTAGTTTTTGCAACATATAAACCTTAAAGCTGCTGCCATCACTGACACATAGGGAGTTGAGTTTTTTAAAACTCTTCCTTTTCACTTGGCTTAACTCAAAAAGATCAGTTAATATTAAATAGCAATTATTTTACACCTATAAAAAAAGTTTACTATTTTTCTTACTGCATTTTGTTTTTACTCATGTATGTTCAAAGTCAGAATGTTATGACTAGTATAAAGGCATAAAAACCTAAAGTAGAAAATATTAAACCATTTCTGGTCATTTGTCTACTTTATAGCAGTATGGCTTTTTACATATGAACCTTTTTAATACATGTTATGTGAAATGACATCCAAGAAAATATTTTTTGAAAATTAGATACTAAACATTTGTGTTGAAATATGAAATGCATTCTGTGTGGATACTGAATTAACTGATAACATGCATACAACAGAAGAATTAATTGTTTAGCAGGACTTTTTAAAGTGAACAGTCATTCCAAATAAAACCATTTTTATTTGAATATTTCCACAGACAGTGAAATCCTTAAGAGGTTTAAAACATCTCCCGTCAGTTAATCTTAGTGTTTCCAAGAGTGATTCTGATCAATAAGCGTTTGTGGCCATCGATTGTCGCTAGAGCTGATTGGTTGGTACACTAGCCGACTTTGGACCCCGAAATTACCCAGATACATGAAACATGAAACATCTGCTTTTTCAGCACAAAAGTTTGTCTCTTTGGGCAATCAATGAAAGCAATTTTAGTCGTATTGGAAATATCCTCCAAGAGCGTGTGGTTTATCTCTGGCTCGTGATCAATCGTGCATATTCGTGGCCGTAATTACATTACCAACATCTACGTGCGAGAGGCAATTGAACCAAACGCTGCAAAAACCATGTCCACTAGCTTATCGAAAGCAGAAATGTGACCAGCTAAATTAAATTGATGGGCCTAACAACATGAGAGATAATCACCATTAGGGCCAGAACACACAGACCAGTGCCTGCCAGGCCAGTAGTGTCGTGTGTGGCTATCATCCCAGCTTTAGACATGATCAAATTCACTCCTTCCTATTTAGCAAGTAAAAACAAACAGTTGTGCCTGCACATGGGTTGTTCTGCTTCCCACTGGGTGTGTGTTTGTGGATGGCTAAGAACAATCAGATGTGATTCAGATACTTCCACTGTTGGTGGAGAGGGGGTGTATTTTCGAAATGATCTTCGCACTAACATTACATAAATTTATCATTAGTTAGGACATTTATCATTACATTAGCATTAAAATCATTGTGCTGGTATATCAAAGGCCGTGGTATGTGCTATCTTGTCTATGGGATAGTGCATAAAAAAGATCCCTTGCTGCTGATTGGAAAGAGTAGCCCATGAAGTGGTGGCAGCAGATTTCCTCCCTATCTACATGGTCCTTAATCATATGCCTGGTGCCATATAACTGTACACCAATGTGTTGAGTGTGTCGTTAAATAAGCATTTCCTTCCTTCTTAAGATCATTTTGAAAATTTGCCCTAGGTCTTTTGGAGAGACACAGAAATGTTTTATTTAACAATGCACTCAACAGGTGTTACTACAGTTACAATATGTCATCAGACACACTCAAGAACCATTACAATAGATACAGAGGAAACCTGCTGTCACCATATAGGCTACCTTGTGCAATATGCACCATCCCATACACAGGATAGCATATATCACAAGGTATTATGGTTGTTACACATCAGATAGATGCTTTCATAAGTACTGAAAACGCTACACTACTAAAATGGCCCCAATGCCAGCCTTTGGTTCCATGGAAGGCATGCCTATACCTAGAGACGATATGGACTTGTGACAAATATTAAATGCTATATCACAAAAATCAGAACCACACTATCCATAACAGATGAACACACAGACACACAAAGATCATGTATGTACATACACATATTTATAAACAATTCCCCTCTCTCTCTCTCTCTCTCTCTCTCTCTCTCTCTCTCTCTCTCTCTCTCTCTCTCTCTCTCTCTCTCTCTC
>JAUTBW010011122.1:0-18700 GCA_032361425.1 Peltospira smaragdina
GAGAGAGAGAGAGAGAGAGAGAGAGAGAGAGAGAGAGAGAGAGAGGTATTAAAGGATGCATTCAACATATTTTATTAATATGGTGTCAGACATATGGTTATGGACCATTATAATAGTGAGAATGGAAACCCACTTCTGCTGCAGAGGATACTCTTTGCAATTGACAGCAAGGGATCTTTTATATGCACCATCCCACAGACAAGGTGGCACACACCATGGCCTTTGATACACCAGAGGCCTTATTCACCAATGGGTGTAAATTTACGTTCGAAACATAGTATTATATCTACATCTAACCATTGGTCCATGACATCAGAGATGCTATTTTCAGCCAATGATCAGACATAAAGTTACGTGTAAAGTGTAACTTTACACTTGTTTGTGAAGCTGTGGAGCACTGGCTGGAATGAAACCTACTGCAACACGTGGATTACTATTTCCAATTAGCAGCAAAGAATGTTTTATATGCATCACCTCTACTACATAGCCTTTTACACCAGCTGTGGAACACTTGCTTAAATGTATTAAAATGGAAGGAAGCTAATGTTTTATTTAGCGATATATTTGACACAACTAATTCATGCTTAAAGGCATAATGCCACACCATGTTGACCTAATTAATGGCCAAAGTATTAATTGAAAATATGTACATTTGATTTGTCCTTAAATTTACCTTTTAGAACCATCTACATAATTGCCAAATGTGGCATATTAATGATATATTTAGACATTTTCAGAAGAAAAAAATTTGAAGTGAAAAAACCCAGAATTTTTTTGTTTTTAATTGGACTCTTGGTGTGTCATATTATTTTTAAGTCAAATAACAGGCATCCCTCGTTTAAATACACAATCACCATTTATGTCTATCAATTCTGAATAAATATGAATGGTTCCGATGTAATATTTTCTCCTTTTACCTCGAAAGAGTTCCAACATACAGCTGAGGGTCGGTAGGTAATTCCCTTCACTGTTGCTTTATTCAAAAAATTTCAGAGATACAAAAATGAGGTTTGTAATCTAAAATAATTATACTTTTCATTTATAATAAGTATTTAAGTGAAATAAAGACCTCTAATTCCATGGCATTATGCCTTTAAGAAATAATTACTGCTGCTGCCACATAAGCTACTCTTTCCGATTAGCAGCAAGGTATTTTTTAATGTTCCATCCCACAAGCAGGATAGAACATGCGAAAGCCTTTGAATCAGAAGTTGTGGACCAGTGGTTGGAACAAGACCCAATGGGTCCACCATGTGGGATCGATCCAATAACCCACTGCACCATGAGTGAATGCTCTTTTCTATGAGCTACGTCTGGGTTATCAAATCTTTTCTTTAAAACAAATTAAATAGCCATATTCAAACACATGAGATTTGTACCGTGAATCTGCCATGGTTAGATCACTGGACAGATCTGAATTCCAAATGGAACAAGGTTATTACTAGTTTAAAAAACCTCATGCAATAAATTCAAATTTCAGCTATCTTTTGATCCACTGTGAAAACATTTTAATTCACCTTAAAGTAATAGGCAGAACTGAATGAGTGAAAACTGAAAAAGTGATCATTCTGGTGAAAATAGTTTTCAAGTAATGCTGAAAACTTACTATCATGACAGCACTAACCTCGTCTATCACTGGACAGCATGGCTCGGTCTGACTTGCGGTCAGACCGTGAGTCGTGGTGAACCGGAGAGCGGATGCGGTCGCGTCGGTCTGACCGATCTATATCGCGGCGGTCCGAGTCACGCACACGGTCGCGACTGTGGGCACGACTCACCAGTGGGTTGGGACGGCGGTCACTGCGGTAACTGCAGACAACAAATATTACAATGTCAATTATTGTATCAGACTGACCAACATGTTGGGGCAGCAATAACTATGGTAACTGCAGATACAAAAATCATTACTGGTATAAAAAATGCCAGGTTGCCCATATGAAAATAATATAATCATGGCCTGGTTTAGATGAAGACAACTGTTAATGAGTTTTATTTTTTATTTTTTAATCCTATAATACTAGTTGAAGTAGGTATGAAACCAAACACTCAAATCAACAGTAATCAATAATAATTAATATTTTTTTTATTTAACGATACCCCCAACACATTATTATTTCCAGGTGATGGTTAAACAAGATAACATTTTAAAATAAGAAAACAGACTGAACACGTGTCAGATGAGCGCTTTCCAACAGTATTCATGAATAAACTACCACATAAAATACTTCTACTGAAGCTAATAAAGGCAGAGGTCAGCTTCAGACTGGATCAGTGGTGTTAATCCCTAGGATAACACACTCATCACTACAAAATAGTTAAATCCATTATCTAAAGAAAAAGACACATTCCAGTTTTTTTAACAGAATGTAACCAGACCAGTGTTTTGATAGCCAGTTACTAAGTTTTCATTACTATGTTGTAAGAGATTACAATGGAGCAGCACCTGTCAGTGTGGTGCTCCCTGCCATCCCGCTCACGTCGACTGTCCAGTCGCACACTACTCCCGCCGTCAGAAATCCGGTTGTGGCGGTCATATCGCTCAACTCGCCGCTCAAAACCCACATCCACTCGGCCCCTGAAATAACGCAGAACAACATCACACAGCAGGTCATACCACTTAAAGCCCACAACCACTTGATCCCTGAAACAACGTCACTCAACAGGTCATACCGCTCAAAACCCACATCCACTTGGCCCCTGAAATAACACAGAACAACATCACACAACAGGTCATACCACTTAAAGCCCACAACCACTTGATCCCTGAAACAACGTCACTGAACAGGTTATACCACTCAAAGCCCACAACCCCTTGACCCCTGAAACAACATAACACAACAGTTCATACCACTCAAAGCCAACATCCCCTCGCCTCCTGAAATAACATCACACAACAGTTCATACTGCTCAAAGCCCTCATCCCCCATTTTTTTTAATTAACCAGTAATGAAACACATATATCAACCTTCATTTTTTTTTTTTTTTACAAATAACACAGAGATTTACCTTAAAAAAATTAACAAGTAACTTGTAGATTTTTTGCATTTTACCATATGAAAGAGTTATCCTAACACCTGACAACATGAAGTAGCTCACCTCTCTTCTACAAACTCGAACCTGGAGTCTGATGTATTTGGTCTTTTGCTACTTCCCCAGTATTCATCCCTATTTCCTGATCGGCTGTCAAATGATCTCTTAAGTGATCGCCTCTCTTCTTCTAACCTAAAAGGCAATTTACATATATTTAAAAAAAAATTTTTTTTTAAATTCAAAGAAACAAACAAAAACCAAAAACATACAAAACAATAACCCAACAAACCTGCTGCTTTTAGGATTTGTTGAACTAATTTATTGACAGTAGTGTAAGTAAATTTCCCAGCTATTTTCTAGAAATGTATCCAGGTGGAATATCTGATAACTAAAAATCTGTAATGGACTGAAGCAACTAACTTGATGATAAATCTTATCTTTTAAGAATCCATGTGAAATGCAACCCTTTTAATTTAGACACCTAAAACAGCAATTTTTACAAGAGAAGCCATGTTCTGCAGAAACACTTATAATCCGAATTATTTAGTTTATGTTATTTCACCATACCTGCGTTCTTCTAATCGCAACAATTCTTGTTTTGCCTTTTCAAACTTTGCTCTTTCAGCTCGGAGACGATCAGCAGCAATTCTTTCTCGCTCCAGCCTTTCTCTTTCTATCCTGAAATTAAAAAAAATTCATGATCATAGTTGCAAATTAAAATAATGCAAACGCACTGATGGTAAACTGCAGTACATGCTGTTAAGTCACACAAACAAACAAACACTTAATTACTTCATTGGTCACATTTCCATGACTATGAAGTGACAAACATTCAGTTTGCTGTAGTACACAAGGTAGAGGAGTGTTTACCTGCAACAGGACTGAAGTTTTATTATTAAACTATTTTATAACCTGGTATTATTTAATAGGTGTATTAATATGATGTATTAACTGCTAATATTAAACAAAACAAAGTAATGCATGTTCAATAATGGGTCACAATTTTCTACACTAACTTATCAACTGCAATCAAAATAAAACTTGGTGCCCACTACAATATTCTGCTCTACAATTTAGAACAAAATATGCTTCAAAATAAACCCAAAAATAAGTTACCTAATTCTCTGTTTTTCCTTCTCCAGCCTGAGAGCCTCTTCACGCTGTTTTATATGCATCTGTTTCTGGCGCAGTCGTTCTCGCTCCAGTTCCGCCAGTCTGCGGCGCTCCTCCTCACGCAGACGCCGTTCCTTCAGCTTCAGTCTCTCCCTCTCTCGCTCAGCCTGGTAAGAACCGGTCATTAACAGATTAAACAAGCTTCCAGATTGAATGAAAACTACATATTATAGACTGATAAAGGGAAATTTTTTTGGTGAAATTAAAATAAAGAAACACAATTTAATTATGATCAAAACCATTTTAACACAGAAAGAGAACAAAAGTTATAATCCTGATCCCACCATTTGTTGATTAAAATATTTAGTTTTATTTAATGACACTCAACAATTTTAAAATTAACTGTTGTATTGGCTTTGTTAACATCTTTAATTAGAAATATCCCCAGTGGTTTCCTAACAATGATCAATATCCGATTGATTGCATGACAAGTGGGCGTTTTCACCATTAAGTTACCATTTTTAAACAATTTTTAAACATAAAACCCCAAACCAACTCAGTAGTCCAGACATAGATGTATCAATTACTCAACTGCTACCTTTATTTTCTCAAACGACAAAATGTCTTTTTTGTCTTTACTCAGTCCCCTGCTGCGTGATCGAGCAGATTTGGAGTCCGATCTCTCTTCATCGTCTTTCTTTTCCTGATCGGCTTTCTTTTCCTCTTCATCAGTCTTTTCAACACTCTCGCCTTTATCTTCAACCTCTTTCTTTTTCTCAGCAACATCTTTGGCTACTGGCACGTCTTTCGTGTCCTTTTCTTCTTTAACTTTAGCTGCTGGTGATTTTTTCACTGAAACAAAGGGTTATTGTCAAACCAAATCCCAAGTGAACTGATTAAGAAATTAAGAAATAAATAAAATTATACAGTAATGTTAATAATAATGAATTTTATGCATTTGTATATAATAATAATGGGCAAGTAAAACAATCAAAAACCCACTAGTCTTAGGGTTGGTGACTTTTGTGTAAATTTGTCAAGACTTTGTGGATTTTGATATATATATTTCTTTGGTGTGGTCAAATTATTCCCAATAGCATGTTCTACAATATATGTACATGGTACCTGTATGAACTCCAAAATACATTTAAAAGGAACTTAACTAGGAAACGAAATGTCACGGGGGAGCATGCCCACCTAGCCCTTTTTCCCTATTGGAGAGCTACCCATTTTGTCAACCCTTTAAACTCTGATCCTGGATGAAACATGCAACATTACATTGACCAAGTACTCCTTGTTTCAGAAAGATGACTGTACTCTACCAAAATGTGTAGATGGTGGGAGATCGTTTTGCATGTATCTGGGTTAAAAATACCAGATCAGTTATGTAGGATTTATAATAAAGGGTAAACTTAATGTCACTGTGCTTTTAGTTGTTCTTTTATCCTTTCCAGAGAATATTTTTATCTTTGGGTGTGTATATAAAAAATAAAAACATAAAATAAATCTTACCAAATTAAAAACAACCTCAAAACAACAAACAAACCAAGAAGAAGAAAAAACAACTACCCACATGGGGGTTTGCCAGCACAAAAAGAAATTAAGTTCAACAGGTGGTCTTCAACAGAATACACACCTAGGGATTTGCTGGGCAGCACAAAAACCATTATTTATTATTATTTAATAACACACTCAACACAATTTTATTAATGGTTATATCAGCATCGTAAACATTTTTGTTTGTATTACAAAAAATGTCAGGGATCAGTCTCAGTATATCAAGGTGCCTGCACAAAAAGAGATTAAATTAAAGTTGTGGCATCGACCGACTACTGACCTGGAGGTTTGGTGTGGTGCGGCTTGCCGTCCCTGCGTGTGTTGCTTACACTGTGAGGACTGTGGTGCTCGTCGCGCTTGCTGGGCACGCCTGAGTGTCGACGCTCGTCCTTCTTCTCCACTCGCTTTGTCATCTCCTTCTTTTCCACCTCTTTCTTGTCTAACACACACAAAAACACATGTCAACCGTGCACACACAATACCTTTAACAAGTCTACATATGTAGGAGAAAGGCTTAAAAAACCAATTTTTCAGCTATATCTAATGAATATGTATTTGAAAGTTTTTTTGTTGCTTTTTATAAAGAGTTTTGGGTGTTATGCACAAAATCATTACAAACTGTTACAATATAGTGGTAATATAGCTAGAATACAGTCAGATGGACAGCGTTTATTGCAAATGTATGTGTAGACACCACAACTGCACAATTTTCATACTCACCATCTTTTTTAACCAACACTGCCTTCTTCTCTTCAGGTTTCTTGACAGCCACTTTACTTGATGCTCCTGGCTCGTTTTTAGCCTAGAAAACATTTTATATCTTACTTGTCCATCAAGTGTTTTTAATACAAGTGCATTAAATAAACTATCCCTTTAAGGCCTCAAGTATAACAGCTACTATATTGTAATAAAGAATATCTTTTTATCCATTATGTTGTTAGAATGATAAATACTTTTGGAATAAATTACATGAATATGCTTGGTTCTTATGACAAATACACAATTTTCTGTCACTTTTAAATTTGCCACCATGATAACAATGCTTTTGAAGTAATCTCTTTACTGATATATGCTACATTCAATGTTTAGTTGCTTTAATGCTTATAGTGACTAATAATTATATTGCTTCTCGGATATATTTAATAAAAAGTAAAACACTGAGAGATGAATTCTAGTATGGAGATACATTAAACATTAAAGCAATCATAAGTATACAAGATACATAAACAGTGATATCCTAAATAAGAAAATGAAATTATTTTGCAAAATTTACAGTCCATTAAACAAACAAAAAGTATTTGTTCCACTGTTTACAGCAAAGGTGAAATGTTAAATGCAAGGACAACAGTTTTGGTCTGGATTGGCAGTATATATGTGTTGCATCCTGCCTAATTTTTTGTTTTGCAGCTTCGAGTACCATTAAAAAGATTTTGTACCAGGGCAGCCCAGTACCTTTTCCACTGATATCATCTTGCCATGCAGTTCGGTCCTGTGTAAATGCTGAATACATTTGGTGGCTTCCTCTGAGGATGACATGGTCACAAAACCATAGCAACGGGAACCTGGACTTCGGGCATTGGTCACAACCTTGGCTCCGACCACCTTTAAAAACAATGTTTATTATTGTCATATTTCATGAATATGTAATTTTACAAAAAAAAAATAATTTAAATACAAAAAAAATATATTCCTGTCAATAAAATTTGAATCCCAGTAAACACTGTTGAAAATGGATCTTTCAGCACTTGTAAAAACAAATCATTCATCTAGCTATCTATTGACATCTAGTGAATACATTTAATATAGGTTACTTAAGTTTTTCTTCATATTAAGGCTAACAAAACAAAATCTGAAATCGACCAAAACACAGAATCATCCTAATATTAACTTTTTTAAAATTTAACATAGTACTCAACACATTTTTATTAACGGTTTACATCAGCATTGGAAAGAGTTTTATTTGAAAAAACTTAGTAGCTACCTGACAAGGATCGATCTCAGGTCAATCACACAACAGACTGGTGCAATCACTATAGACTATCAAGGTGCCTAGAATCATCCTAATCCTGAACTTATTTACAGAGTTAAAAAATAACACAATAATGCACGAATCAGAATTTTAGCCTATGTTCCACAATATAAGATCTACATATAATAATGGCCACTTACTTTTCCATACTTGGTGAAGAGAGACTTGAGATCAGTTGCTCGAGTGTTGGAAGACAGGCCACTCACCCACAAATTACGACTGTTCAGGCTTGCTGCAAAGCAAGTGGATTTATAGTATCATTAACAAACTAAAAATCTCCAATGAAGAAAAGACTTTGAACAATTTTTATTTGTCACTTACAGCAGCTTATAATAAGCACACCTGGCAATATACAATAAACTACAGTGATGTAATAAATTTAATATTTACCTTTTGTATCCTTTGGCTTTGCATCTTTATTTGCAACAGCACTGGAAAATAAAATGTGTTTCAAATTAATAGTGATACTTCATTATGCTGAACACAACACAAAGGAAATATAATTTGGTTTTATTTGTAACAAGCAACAAAGCAATTATTTTCATATTCTAAGAAACAAGCTAACATATAATGTTTTAATCTGATACAATGATATGAAAGGAAGCAGAATTTTTGTTTGTTATCCCAACCAGAGCATATATATATTTTTTTTAATCAGTGTATCGCTGACTATTAGTTTGTTAAACTTGGAATTGTAGTATTAGGAGGAACCCCAAAGCAGGCCAACAGAAATAGAAATGATGATGACATTCAAATAAAATCCAGGCATCGAAATAAGTGAAATTTGTACATGCCGTCAGATTTGTGAATTTTTAGGTCATACTTAGAATTAAAAATAATCAAGTTATCTGATGGCCCAAATCTGAAAATAACAGGGTTCAATTTTCTAGAAGTTCTTCATAAAACAATCACACCACTAGCTGAATTTTACTTTGTTTTTCATAAAACAAACATGCCACTAGCTGAATTTTGGTTAGATTTATTATTCTAATGCAAGATGTTTAAGTAACTGTTAATATGCTTTGTGGTCTAGTAAGTATTATATGGATGCTTATTTCGATGCACATTAACCCAAAGCCTTACCAAAGCAAATATGTATATTTTATTATTATTATTATTATAATTATAATTATAATTATAATTATAATTATTATTATTATTATTATTATTATTATTATTATTATTATTATTATTATTATTCTGGAGATTTAGAATTATCAATAAAAGTTAAATAATGTGTTATTAAGTAACTGATATTAAAATTCATATTCAATTGCTAATTAAAGGCATAGGTTAACCTTTTTAAACGATTTATTTTTAATGTTAAGACTGAATAGCACCAATTTGCAAATTTAATGATATCAAACACAAATATTAATGTTACACAGATATTTTAACATAGGTTGGATGCTTTCAGTACCTCAGTACTTTAAATGAGAGGACAGTTACTTGGAGTGATAGCAGAAGGGTGCAACTGTTGTAAACAGTGTGTGCATTCTGTTCTCAATTGTGCAACAGGCTGGATCAAAACCAGGAACACTGTGTCATCTATTGAAACCCAGTATATTTTTAAACCAAAATATACTCTCACCTATCTTATGATGTGTAATAATCACATGCAGTTTGTATGATACACCAACATGATAATTTTATGTCACTGTATTTGCAGAAAGAATGACCAGAGAAATGAAATAAAGCTACTGAAATTGTATACATTGTATAAACTGAGAATCAGATTTGTGAACCCAAAACACAAAATATGCAAACTACCAAAATTGAAACATGAAACAGAAGAACTCATTTCTTTAGTCTCCTGCTTTCATAAGAGTAAATGTAAATTTTAAAAACATGAATTTTAACTGACCTACATTAAGAATCATGTTTTATTACAGTGACATCATTCTACATTAAAATACTTATGTTTTTCAACACTAACGTCTAAATTAGACTGTTTCACGTTTTGTGTAAAACAGATCTAATGAGAATTTCTTCTACATAGCCAATAGGTTGTGGATAACTGATCTAGGTGCAGAAAACAAGCTATTTAGTTAACACCTGCTTAATGACACAGAAATAGTATTGTACTTTAATAATTTGATAATTCAAGAACTACTGTCAAATAAGTAGCTTGGGAGATGTGGGGAGAACAGGAAGATGGTATGGAGGAAGCATGGCCAGTGGATCACATTATCCAAGATAGTTTTAATATTTTCAATGGAAAATGTAGAACCATCATATTTTTCAATTATCATTCCGTAAGGACCAATTTTGAATTTACAAATAAATTTAACTGAATATTGCAAATTATGGTGTTTTTTTTAAATCACATTTTTGAAACAACATACAATTTACAATAACTACAATTTATTTGTTTTAACATAAGAAATTACAGGGAAACTGAATAATGCATAAAAATGCAGCAAACCAACCCAGAGAATGCTTTTGATTTCACATTTACATGGAAAATAAGCAATCCTTCAAAATCCTTATGTTAGAATATTGCGAGCCATCCTGAACAACAAGACTTCATACAAACCAAACCAACCTCTTGGCAGGTTTTGAATCTTTATCATCCTTTTTGTCATCTTCTTTGCCCTCCAACTTTTTCTCAGTGGTGACTTCAACAGGCTTGGCTTCGGCGGTGGGTTCACCATTCTCTTTCTGCTGGACCACCTTGTCTTCTCCCGGGCCAGTCGTGTCCATGGATTCAGGAGGCTTTTCTGCAGACTTTCCCCCTTCTGTTTCTATCAAATCTGCATCTATTTCACTCACTTGCGTGTCATCAACTCGGACATCAAATGAATCATCATTGCTATCGACAAAGAGACTAATTTCTGCTGTGTCCGTTTTTGGTGCTGTGGCGGTTGTTGTGGTTGTCTTCACCAGATTGCTTGCAGGCTTTGATCGAGGAGACCCTGCTGTTGCTGTCGGTTGTGCAGTAGGCTTTGGAACATTTTCAACATGTTTAGATGAAGCCATTTCTTTCTTTACAGGCGTCGTTTCTTCTTTCTTCGGTAAGGAAGGTGCAGGCTTTTCTCTGGAAGTATCTTGCTCTTCTGCAATGGGTGCAGACTTTGTTCCTACCTCTGTGGGATTGCCACCGTTGTCAGGTTTATCCACTTCGCTTTTGACCCCAGTCTCTTGTTCGACTGGAATGACGGGTGTGACGTTAATACCACTATCTTCAAACGCTAGAGAATATTAGTTATAAAGACAAATTCAAACCAGTGGGAAACAAAGGTGTTTAAAAAAAGAAAAGGAAAAAATGAGATTAAAACAATACCCACACCGTATAATTTTATGACAACATATCCTTCAGGAAACCAACATATCAAACTATCTAACCTACCAAATCGACAGTTGGCCAAAATCCTGTTTGACCTCCGAAGATTCCTGAAAAACTGTTCACTAAAACATCCACCTGCAGAATTTATTTGTAGCATAGCAAGTCAGTTTGTTCCATATGAATTGATAAACACTCCCTCATTTCTTCAAGCTTCTCAGCCTGCCAGAACTGTCACTTGCTTCTAATTTGTCATTATCTTTACTCTCTTCATGTGTTGCAATCTGAAATTTGAGTCACTGCTACAAAGCACATCTTCAATGTTGGATACGAAACTCGAAGGCTGGTTTAACTTGCAACTGTTCTACTGAATGTCTTCTTCAGATGGTCTTCCAGTGCAGCACGATGAATAAATGTAGTGAACACCAATGTCTTTCTGTCATCAGTCCAATGAAACACTTCTGTGGTCTTCTCTCATTCGTGGTCAATAAACCCCACACAGGTAAAGGATTAAAATACTACTTTCCTCAAGCAATATTTAAATAAAACATGTACTCCACTGGTATTAATTACTATTCAAACAATACTACAGGCATACACAAGTTATTAAATTAATTTATCAATTATTCAGTTAACCGAAAATTAAAATTTCCTTTCCCCACAAACATGGATTTGCACTGATCAGTTCTGAACATCACACTGATCAATCGTGTATCTATATACAGATTTTCCTCCCAACATATTTAAATTTAAAGAATTATCGACTGTATAAATTTTGTTATAGCTGTTTTCCTTTTCTTCACTTGAAGCTGATCATTACTCTATTCCAATTCAATACTTAAGTTACAGCTGTGATCCCACTCTTACCTCCTTTACTTTCTTCCTGGCCATTTTCAACACCTTCTTCTGGTCCATTTTCCACTTTCTAAAATATAAATCAAAACATATCTAGAAATGTATAGTTATTTTAGTATCTATCGTATATGTATACTTGGTGGAAATGTGCTAAGAAGTTTTTTCATGCTAAAACCATGCATAACAAAACATTACACAAGTATTTAAATAGGTTACAATTATAACACTTGGAACCACAAGACACTTGAGCATATGACACATTTTAACATATCTGCATTATATATTTACAAAGAAATCTAATTTTAGTGCAACAATGCTTAGACATGCATCAAATTTAGTTTTGTGTTATTGGTTCCTAAAATTAAGACCTTCATATTGGAGAGAAAAAAAAATTAATGTCAACAAAATGTTTACTGCCTGATGGCAAGTAATAGAAAAATCACAGAACCAGTGAATACTTTTTAATTGAGAAAACATTGCTACGTATTCTAGATATGTCTTCCAACATAGTACAGGTAGTTTTTGATGATATATGTAAAGTTCAAGGAAATACAACTCACAATAAGTGGTCATATGTAAACATATTGAGATATATCTGTACGGAATCAATATGTCATATTGAGGCCCTTGTATCATTTCCCATTAAGAATACATAATGATAATTTTAAACAATCCACAATATGATGTGTATATTTATGATCAATGTGCCTCCTAGTCATATCAAATACACATGGTCTTCTAAACTTGTTTAGCCTAAGAAGAAGCTCAAAACAACTTGACCAAACTTAATTTTTTTAATGTTATTTATCAGGGCTCAAACTCAAGCTTTTTGTCCTTGAAGATAAAAACTGCTTCTGGCCCACTGATAAACAGGCTTGTTGGAAGCAGTTTGAAGTTCATCTGAAGCTACCAGGTAAAAAGCAAATATTGAAATCTTCATTCAGCATGCACATTAAAAGGAAAATACTGATTACTGCTACCGTATACTGCCAACCCCTTAGTTTTACCGAAAAAATCTGATACAAAATGATCGGTCCCGCGTATAAGCCGATGCTGATTTTTTACAAAATGACAGTAAGAATAGTAGTAATAATAACGTAGAAGGAAAAAAAAAAAAAAAAAAAAATCCACCCATATTCCAAAAATTAAATACAATAAAATATAAATAATAAACTACCGTAATAGAAGGCTTATTTCCACTAATAATGTTCTTGGATTGTGTTATTATTGTTGGTATCGTCGGGTGTTGTAGCGTGTAGCCCATCAGCTCATTTCTTAATGCAAACATTGGGTAACGTTTTCACAGTTTCTTTGTCGTAAGAAACTAACAAAACATTACAAAACGTTCGCGTTAGGAAATGGACATCAACCTCATTTTGATAATATAGTCAGTGACACCGGCGGCATCAATACAATTTACTACCCATAATATAAATATATGTTATGTCACGAAAAAAGGAACAAACGCAGAGTGTGGTTTTAAATGAACAGACTGTGACAATGTTAGTATTAAAATAAAAATAATAATTTAATATCCTTTCACTCCAGTGAGTGTGATAACAACAACAACAAACAGACACGCATGTGCCAACTATCAATCGACGTCGTACCAGGGGTCCTCGACAATGGAGGAATTTACATCGGACAATTAAAATGGCATGGAAAAATACAAAGTAACTCCACGTGTTTATATATAATTTTTTTAATGATCATAATATTTTTTTATTTTTTTAACGAAATGTAAAAGGCACACAACAATATAGGGAAAACAACTACAATGTTTTATTTATATTTTTCACACTGTAAACATCGGTCGTATTAAAACTTGAAAGTTAAACCGGATTTTTCTATCAGTATTTTACGCACGAAGTATTAGCCGACCCCCCCTTTTTAAGAATATATTTCAGAGCTTGATAACTCAGCTTATACACAGCAATATACGGTATACGCATCGCACAGGTAGTCTCAGGATAAGATGTGTGCACGTGCATGTACTATGGGACACAGCACAACTGAAATCAACAACTACACAAAGCTACGAGATTACAAGGTCGAGGTCAGTTATAAAAAATATTTACAAATGTGTGCTGATAAGGATTTTTCAACACAGTGATGCAATCTTTGAAAAAAAGTTTGTAAAGACGAAACTGGAGAAATAGTTTTAGTATGTCTAACATGTTTTTAGAAGTCAGAAGCTGATGCACAGTGTCAGACACCATTGTTTTCAACAGACACTGATGCTGCTGCAGGCTTTTCTGATGCAAAAGCGTCAGAGCTCTTGCTTAAGTGAGCCCAGATTTATGCACCTAAGTTTTAAATGAATAATGTGAAAGCTCCTGCACCCACCCACCCCCACCATCACCACGAAAGAAAACTAATGTAGTAGTTTTGTTGGATATTTAATAGCGAGGAGCTTGATTTTTCATCAAAAGATGGTTTACCGTCTGTTCATCAGTTTCCATAGATTTATCACCATTTTCAGTCGGATTGTCTAGGACAGAATCGTCAATAGCAAAATTCTGAAACAAATATGCATGCAAATGATAAAACTAAATATATGCTATTGAAAAAAAAAACTAATAAAAGTTAAACAACAACAATCATAATGTGGTGCTGTTAACAGTGCAAATTTATTTTCTACAAGAAACTTAATGTGTAAATTCTACACAGGCAATATGGTGACTTTATGTACGTGCAACTGAGCAACAAACACATAAAAATTAAATAATAAGAAATAATAAGGTCATACCAATTTGTTTTAATTACAGAGCAATTGAAAATAAAAACAAGAGCAATACATCTATGTTATGTAAATTATGATTCCATGATAAAATTATCCCACATGTAAATGATGAACATTTCTGTTTAGTTTCTATTTAAACCATCAAGTCTGTCTTTAAGCTTAACAAAGCACTGATCACCAGCTGCTAAACTGATATGATTTTCCTTAAAAATCTTCTTTTTTTTCAAATGTAGAAATACATATCCATTTTACAGGTATCAGTTTTTGTATGAGCATGCTCAACACACACTATGTGCAGTATATTAACAAAATAATTTTACACACATATTAAAACTTTAATTAATTCAAATCCAATGAAAAGCAAGACCCCAACTGGCACCCACATTATTTTCTTCTCCTGTTGCGTCTTCTTCTGACAGGTCAAGTATGTCCATGGGAGCAGAATCATCGACCGTGTCGTCTTCAACTTCATCAGTCACGGCTTCACCTTCGTCGTCTTCAATATCCTGAGCAGAATTTTTTAATACTATTAATGACCAAGTCAAGATATTACAGCTACAAACTCAATGTAGATCCAAGGCCTGAAATTGTCAGTCGCCTGATGAGACCATTCTCCTGTCTGGCTGACATTACTAATCAATAGTGGCATTAGTCACCAAAAGTGTTTGGTTTTTATCTGGGCTATCATGTTTCTGTAAGAAAATACTAACCTCTACAACTCTATCCACAACAACACTTGTTTGCCATATTAAAAACAGAACTTACTGGTTTACTGATATTTGCCAATATGCTTTTGTGAATATAAACACTATTTAGTAAGATTGGACATTGTAGTCTTGATTTATAAAACAAAAACAAACAGGATATGACATAGCTCTCAGATGAATACACAAAGTTAACAATTCATGACAGAGATTACAATACAATTATTGTTTATGACACACTCCACACATTTATCACTAAACAATGAACACTTTGTTTTCAAACGAGTAATATTAGCAAAATTACAGTGCTAGTTAAACTCGAATAGCAATTATTATTAAACAATTCAGAACTATGTAGCAATCACTGACTTTTGTTAAAGTATCGATATTATGTTAACGATAGAAATATTTCTGTTATGAAAAAAGGCTTAGACTAAGAATTACATACTGCAAGATTAAGTTAACATTTTAATCTTACCTCATCTTTTTCTTTTGTACCTGAAATAAATTTGTAAAACAATGTTATACTACTGTATCTGATATAGTTTTTAAGCTCTAATTTTGGCTACCCAGAAATCTGAATAGAAAATTCAGATGTAATTATTAATATTTGTGCTACAAGTTTTATAAACTGCATACCTATGTAAATTAAATACCAAATTTTCAACCATTTATAAAACATTAAAGCAAATAAATAATTAATAAATTTTCATTGTGATTATTATAAAAGGTCATCAAAAATATTGGTAAATCATTAACTTCTGCAGGTACAATCTTATTAAATTTTCAACAAAAAAGCATAAAACATGTGCTTTATTATTTAATAATACAATTTTATCTATGGTTATATCGCTTCAGACATTATGGTAAAGTATTATTATGTTAGTGAGAAAGGAAACCTGCAGCTGCCACACTGGCTGCTTTGTGATAAGCAGCAAGGGGGATCTTTTATATGCACCATCCCATAGACAGGACAGTACATACCACAACCTTTGTTACACTACTAGCTGGAATGAGACATGGCCCAAACGTTCAACTGCTGGGTTAAATCCGACCCATTGCACCACCAGCAAATGTTCTTTCTCTGAGCTAAGCCCTATTCCTTTAGCGCCGGTAATTCACAAATAATTATTAATTAACGATTCTTCCAATAACTTTTGACTAAATAAATTGATCCAGTTTCAACATCAGAGGTTAATAACCCTGAGCTATTAACAACAATAATACTCTAACATTCTTACGTGTTCGATTAGGAGTCAGTGATCGTTTATTTGTCAACTCTGCTGGCTTCTTTGGAGTGGTGTCAGTAACGACAAAAAGAAACTCTTCAGGATCTTTACCCTCATCTTCTAGAGCCTGGCAAAAAAATTTAATTCTCAAAAATACAATATCTGTCACAGGTTTATAATTGTTGTTCTCATTACAGCAATAGCTTAATCATCATCACAAAAGCTGAGTCGGCATTTGGCGTCATTCCGTGTCAATTCACCTGATGGTTGTAACCAACAGATTCCGATTTTGGAAAAAATATACATGTTTGTTTTGATCTCAAACGCATAAATATAAAATATTAGCATCATCTGATGAATACTTTTGGAAATATAGCCCTTCGAAATTTGACATTTTTCGTCAAAATGGGCATGACCACCAATATTTAGACGCCTATATCTCAGCAACTAGTGGGCCAATCTTCATAATGTTGGTGTTTCTAGAAAGGAAATTCAATAAGGAATCCAAATCATGTGATCTTAAAATTATTTTGAGTCAGAATTAAAGCCTATTATGTTAGTAACAACATATAAAAAATCTAGAGGTGTAATATTTTTTGTTAATTAGTTATATTCAATCAAAGTAGGTGCCTGTTCATACATTAGTCAGATGATGCTAATATTTTATATTTATGCATTTGAGATCAAAACAAACATGTATACCAATTTTTTTCAAAATCGGTATCAGTCGGGTTACAAATTAAAAAAATATTGGGTGATTTGACATGGAATGACCCTTATATAAAAGTTAATTAAAAAGTGTGTCATCAAATAAAAACAAATTGAATTCAGTAATATTTAAAATGCAGTATATTGCAGTTTCCAAAATATTTTTAATTTTCAGACTGGACTAAACTAACGATATTGACCAAATAACTGACAAAACATAGGATAACTTGATCTCTGAAATGATTAAAAAAAGATAATAATTATGCTTCCAGACAATTTTTCAAATTTATATTTAGTGAACACAGAAACTAATGTCCTCCCCATACCCGATCTAAAGCAAGTGAAATTTGCTGGGGTTTAGTAGAATTTTAAAGGTACCAGTCACCCAGGCAAATTTTTTAAAAATTATATCTGACCCATAAATAATGAGCAGAACTAGTGAATATTCCTAAGGTCTAGTAACCTTTGTAGTCCCATGAGTTTGTGGAATTTTTAAATTCTACTTCTAGTGAAGACTACAGAAAATAAGTTTATAAAGTTTCACTACTCACCTCCATGCCCAGAACTGATTCTGACTTGGCTTCAGAGTCTCATGCCGTCGGGAGTAAGTGTTTCCTCGGTTGTTACCCAGCCACACATCAAACCCGGCATCGGCCAGAATGAAAGCTGATAACAAAGAGAAAATCTTAACCACCAAACCAGTTAAATGTTCTCATATTTTATGTTTAAAAAAAGATTATAAATGAATAAATAGGCAGAAAAATTGTAATTAAGTACCCACTAACAGTTTTGTTACCAATTTTTTAATTAATAAATATATCACATCAAACACTTTTCTTTCATGATGTTCTAATCTTGTTCTCCTAAAGTACTATATAATTACTATTGTTACCAAAAATTATCTTTATTGAATTACTTTCAATATTGTAATTCAAAAGCTGTTGAAATTTTTAGACTTTTATGTATAACACCATGTTGATTATTTCACTTTTCTGATACCCAATAGCCGATCTATGAATGAATGATTGAATGTTTAACAACACCCCAGCACAAAAATAAATAGGCAATTGGGTGTCAGAACCCAAAAGCCAATTTATTTTTGTGCAGGGGTGTCATTAAACATTCAATCACTAATTCAAATTTTTATGAAAATGGCCAAATTTTAAGGCTACTGGCCTGTTATAGTGATCCAAAGTAAGATAACTTACCCAGACTTTCGTTGGCCAGATTGAGAACCCAGTCCGTGGATGAGCACAGCAGGCCATGTTGAAGGAATACCACAGGCTGTTTCCCTGACGACAGTTTCTGCCCATGAGGTATACGCTGAACACTGAGCAGAAAGCCATCCCTAGTCTTCACAGTGTACTGCTCACATGGGTATCCTTTACTTGTAATGATCTGAGTCTGAAACACAAAGTAGAGATTATGTAACATAGGCTCCAATAGGCT
>JAUTBW010011123.1:0-11759 GCA_032361425.1 Peltospira smaragdina
CCCCCCCCCCCCCCCCCCCCCCCCCCCCCCCCCCCCCCCCCCCCCCCCCCCCCCCCGGTAAAGTTTGGTTACTATAGTGACCAGGATGCAACAAAGGGTTAACTTTAGTAAAACTGAGGCCGAACGATTTACAGGTATTTTTATACGCACGAAAATAGAAATTGTACGAATACACATTAGGCTTAGCCTAGTTCACCTGCCCTACTTAAAAGTGTATAATTCAGTTTTGTTTGGTGATTGCTTTATATATATATATATAAATATATATTAATAATACAATTAAAATTTTCTACTCTATTATTATAATAAAATGATTAAATATAAAGACAATACCAGTCAAATCTGAAATTACTTATTTCCCTAAGTTGCTTTCACTTTCAACCAACCTTTCGACATCCTATGACATATTTTACAGGAAGTAGATGTTTAGGTTCATGAATTTATGTAAAACATATTTCTTTTCGGAATGTTCTTATAATAAACCTTTATCAAGTTATGCAATAAGAAAGTATTGCTATATTCTATACATTCGTAGACACATACAAATAATAACATTCGGTAATAAAATAACATACTTCATTTGCTCATGCGCAATAATGATATAGTTGCAAAATTACATAGGATAATTTTGACTCATCACAACGTGAGTTTAGTTTCATTTTGACCATCCACGAGAAATCGAAGACTAGCTTTCCCAAAATGTTGCTACCTTCACGAATTTGTTTTGTAAGACATCTAATGCGAATGAGAACAAAACATCGGTACATGCTTTATAGCACTGCAGTGGAAAGTACTCCGAAAGATTCCTCAGTGCAAGTGACCGTACAAAAAACAGAAACCAATGAACCATTTGCCAAAAACCTATTTTTGGGTAGATTCGACAAGGTGAATATAATAATAATAATAATAATAATAATAATAATAATAATAATAATAATAATAATAATAATAATGTTCTCTGAATTACACATAATTATGCTATAAAAATTATTTATTCAAGACTAGTTAATCAAGATTTAGTTGATTAACATCTTTGATCAGTTATTTCACATTTGGACTCCACTGGACCTTAAATGTTAACCCAGTGAGGCCATTTTGCTATATAACACAGATCCGAGCTTGACATTCAGCAAATTGAATTATTCGAGTCAGTTTAAAATGCGGATTCAAATATTGGCAGAACATTATTATTTATTTCCAATACACCACTTGCCAGTTTGCCACATAAGGGCATCGAGGTCTTATTCGCGTTCGAGTTATCGCCCCTTTTTTTGTTGTTGACAAACTCAGATGAAGCAGATGAAACTAACACATTATTCCTTAAAGCTAAATACAGTTTCAGTGCACTTGAACTCCACAATCAAAACGTCTCTAATGATACATCATTTAAATTAGCCACTGTGAAAATTTCAAGCTATTTGAAGAAGTAGAACGCCCGACTGAGAGGGTTTTACAATGACCATTTATCACGTAAGTGATGCCCCTTTTATGATCCTAGTCCAATATCCGGGTACTTTGTGTCACTTCAAGATGGTGAACGAAACTGACAAGTGGTGTATCAAGGTGCAAACTGATCTTCTTAAAACACAATTACTTAGTTGCATTTGTATAAGCTACTACAATTCTGTTGTGGGATATTGTTTCATTGCTGGTACGAAAAATTGTAAAACGATCGCAGTTCTGCCAAAATTTTAATCCACATTTTAAACTAACCCAAATAATTCAATTTGCTGAATGTCAAGGTCGTGCGCTTTCATGGATTTGAAGTTTAATAACTTATTAATGAGACTAATTACAGCATGTTTGTTTTGCACACATTGGTATTTATGGTTGCATAATCATTGGATATGTTTACTCTATACGTAAGTGGAAGTTTTTACTGATAGACATCGTATTTGGCTACAAAATAAGTGGTTCTGATTAAAATTTGGTCAGATGGTGCTATATAGGTGAAATCACTGTCTGGAAGAATGTCACAGGTCCCATGAATGTCCAAATGTTAAATAACAAACTGGAGTCAGTCTTCTCGAAGAATTAATCCAGGACCAATATGAATAGAATTCCAGCAGATAAACAGAAAAACTTCTGCATGCACTATATTATAGTATGAGTATATTATGATTATAGACATATCCCTATCAGACAAAAGCCGTTTTAGGTCAGGAAGTGTTATTTATTACTTGTTTGCTCATACGTAAACTTTGATTTAATAAAATGTTTCAGAACCAGAAAATACTAGCATTTACTGTGGATAAATTGAGGAATACCCCAAGATAAAATGTTATTTCAGAAACCAAATTATGAAACTATTGTATGCGATCATTGTTTCATTTAGTAGCAATGATTAAAAATCAATTACTATATTAGTAACAGTCTGCATCTAAATTATTATTATTTGTCACCAGCAAAATATCCCGTCACTGTCATGTCTGCTTTCAGTGCTTTTCATGCTACCAGAAGTAGACTTGTTAATAAATTTACCTATGTAACAGTTTCTGACTGAAATATTGTAATGTAAACAGTTGACCGTTGTATGGATTTCTTCTGTTGGCGGATTGAACTGTATTAGTTTTAAAGATTATATTAACTGATATTTGTAGTCAGTTGAATAAAGTATTGTTTTCAGTAATTAAAATCATTATGTAATTATAATGAGTGTACATTATGGCATTTGATTCATTAGTATAACAGTTTCTGGACCTACAGGAATATAGTGACTGTAGTCTAGACCAGACCTGGGCATTTTAAGGCCCTCAGTCCACATACGGCCCTTAGGTTGACTCTGACCAGCCCGTGTAACGTTTATTGTTTTGAGAATTTCATTGAATAAATAACATATTTTGTAAGGCAAATTCACTTTTTCATTGTTTTATCATAACATATACTCTTACCAGCTTGTCAAAACAATGCTTTTTATAAAGAAATACAATTAAAATTATGCAGAATTGAGTTAAGCATGTTGGCCCAGCCCTCCACAATATTTTCTGTTTCTCATGTGGCCCCATGGAAAAAATGATTGCCCAACCCTAGACTATTATAATCACTATATTAATGTAGGCCTAACATAGCTACATTTTACTTTGCTTATTATACTATTGGTGTCATTTCATCTTAAAGCCAGTTTGTACTCGAGTTATTTATCCTTTGTTCTCATTCATCCTGGATCATTTTATACTAAAACCAGTTTTATACTGAGTCATTTCATGCTAAAACTTGATTCATTTCACACTTATTTCCCAAGGTCAGCTAAAACACACACTGACAACAAAACAGCATCACCAATCACATATATGCCTCTAATGAAGATTCAAAACTGGCACTCGCTATGTCACTAATTACAACTTAAATTCACTAATTGCAACTTATATATATGTGTGTGTGTGTGTGTGTGTGTGTGTGTGTGTGTGTGTGTTAGAATTTCATGTTGACAATAAAATATTTACTTTTATTTAATGCATAAACTAACACATAATTCATAATATTTTATGGTTAATTTAGTATCATAAACTAGCACCTTGTTTAGCCTTACTGAAATGGAAAATATTTGTTTTCATATTATTACAGGAAGTTTTGGTGTATCCTGAAATTTCAGAGAAAGCAGAATGGGAAGAGCTTGGACAGATGTTGCAACCCATTGAAAGATTTTTCAATGAAGGAAGTCAGTTGATTTTATATATCAATACATTTAATTACAGCTACTATTTCGAGAATATCACTATCTAGGTCACATACAAACACTCTATGTTAGTACATGTATGCTCTTTCACAAAAATACCTGTCTTGCTTAAACAAAATGGCGAAATTTGTATTTAGCGTTTGACAATATCCCTAACAAGTGTAATTCAGTTACTGTTGTGCTTGTATGTTGTATTGGTAAAACAGTGTTAAAACATGGTAAAATTGACGATGTAATTATAAAATAAGTCAGTTTGCTAAATTTTATTACCAATATACAATTTTTTTAAATTATTTTTTTATTATCAATCTTTTTTAAAAAGAAGGAAAATTTATCTTATATGATCAGGCAATCTGATTTTATATGATCACATGATTCAATTAAAATATTATGTTTGATACAACAAATTGAAAGATTTTTCAGTGAAGGAAGTTAGTGTAGTTAATAATTATGGTCTTAACGTTTAATTAAAAATAAAACAAGTTAGATGGCCTAACTCTTTTATATTAATTGCTTAATTTGTATACAAGTACATGTATTAAAACTTTTCTAGCTTTATTTACAAACAAGTATTAACTTTATGCATTTTGTAATGCAATAGCTAATATTCAGTGCAGAAAAGCAAACATGCTTGCTAATAGAGGATATATTGTTTAGTCAGTAGTCAGTTGGAGTTACCTACCAGTACTTGTAATTATTATTTCAAATTCTATTTATATAACATTCAAGTCTAATGGAGTCCTGAAATAATTAGCTTGTATTATGTAATCATAATCACACACACACACACACACACACACACACACACACACACAAACACACACATAAAAAGATTTGTAAAGCTGTTTCATTTGAAATACATGTTTGTAATGGTAATATGGTAGAATGCATATATAAATGACCTATATTAATGTGATATCTGCATTCATGCTATTAACATTAATCTAATATTGTAGTTAAAAAAATGTAATGCTGAATTTTCTTTTAATTCTTATTTAAACAATATTAACACAACTTGTTGATTTTTGTATGTAACAGTTATATAAAATGTTTTTTTATAGTTGATTCAAAGGCAGTTGATTCGACATGTCTTTCAATTGAAGCAATATTAACACAACTTGTTGATTTTTGTATGTAACAGTTATATAAAATGGTTTTTTATAGTTGACTCGAAGGCAATTGATTCGACTGCCATGATTCCAGAAAAGACGATGCAGCAGTTGAAAGATCTTGGTCTGTTTGGTCAACAGATACCAGTGGAATACGGTAAAAACAATAAAATTATAATTTCAGTCATAATCGTAAATGCACATCTACTTTTGTTTTACCTTATTTTCAGTTGATCTCTAAATGTGGGACATATCTTAGTTGTGTGGATGCTGGGTTTTTATTTATATATGTGGGCTGTTACCTGTATACAAGGAGGTGTTTACTCTTAGAATTTTACAAATGATCTTTATAATCAGATGATTTGCATAATTTTATTGCAACAGACTATATCAAATAGAGATTAACAAGTGTCAATTTATTTCAACTTAACTAAATTATAATTTGAAAGTGCAAGTTAACAGATAATTCCAGCATACGTTATTAAACCAGCATGTTTAGTGTTGTTGCAACAATAATAAAATTGACACACATGGATAGATCCAACTTGAAGGGAATTCAAGAGTAGAGACTAAGTTTGGTGAGATTTCTTCTCCTGAAATCAGGAATATTAAAATTACACGAAACTGATTAAGTTGATAAAAACTTATATGCATATTTGATGTGTTAATTTGTGTGTTAAATTCTCATGAATTTAAAGTGTTAATTCCTAACAGTGTATGGGCCCAATCCTAGTAGTTACTGCTGTTGTTACTTTAATTGTTCAAGACTGTGATTTTACAGGTGGGTTGGGCTTGAATGCTACAAAATATGCGAGAATTGCTGAGATCACTTCATTGGATGGTGGAATTGCGGTCACACTGGCTGCACATCAAGCAATCGGACTCAAGGTAATAATAAGAAATATTTTAACTTAACAACACAACTCATTTTATCAATAGTTGGATCAGCATCACAAAACATTTTAATTAGAAATTCCCACACAGCAGCTTTGACCACTAGGCTATTGAGGTGCCTGACTCATGATAAAGTTCAGAACATGGTAGTATTTCACTTCCACTTTCTACAAAACCAGAGTAGTTAGAAATTCACTGAATCTGCTTCTCCATGCATTCTATGGTGTTTCTGAAAATAACTATAGCTTTATATTTTAGGCCACCATTTTCCTCAACTTCAACATCCTTGTATAACCTTATTTTCTTAGAGCAGTTAAAATTTCGAAAATGTCATATCCCAGAATACTTGCTGGCTAGTTTGATAGTATAGTGGTGAAAGTGCCCACCTGACAAATGGTTGATCTGAAACTCATCCCTGTCGGTGAGCCATGAGGTCAATATCGTTATAACCATTAGAAAAATATGTTGAGAGTGTCAATAAAGTAATTATATATTTAGTTTTAAAATATATACTTTTTTTTTTTTTTTTTAACTGTCTTTAAAAAAATGTTTAAAAACAGAAAAGAAACAGAAAGGGTTAGATACTCTGTATATATATGTTTGATATCTAGTAATCACCAGTTGTCAAAGTTTGTTACAGTGCTAATCAAAATTATACATAAATGTGTTCTAGCTTATTATGTAAGAGTTGTAAATATCTGTCAATCTTAAACTTGAAAACCACATTAACATTATCATGAGCTATTATAATGTGCATGTGGCTGACAAAATAAATGTCATAAAGTTTCCTTTATAGATGACAAAATCTCGATCTGGTGAACATTTGACAACTAAACCCAGGTAATCTGAAACAGACTATAACAGCACATATAATTGCACCTGACAAAAATGTGAACACACCTGTATCAGTTTCATTTCGGTTATAGTCTGTTTCAAATTACATGAGTTATAAAAAGTTCATCAGAATATATATTTTTTCATCTATAAAATATATATATATATTTTTTTATGTTCATAGTCACTTACATTTAGTAATGGGTCATGATAATGCTAATGTGATTTTCAGGTTTATATTTGACAGATATTTATGACATTTATTAAGCAAAAATATGATTATGTATAATTTTGATTAGCACTATAGTGTCATCAACCTGTTCTTTGTGTTGCAGGGAATCTTAATAGCTGGCAATGAGGAACAAAAGCAGAAATACCTACCAAAGTTAGCGACTGGGGAACATGTTGCAGCGTTTTGCTTAACAGAACCTTCCAGGTCAGACCTGTAGTCTTTATAACAGTTCTTAATGGGTACCGTATTTACTTGAAAAATATATCTGGCAGTTACAAAATATGTTAACAGCAAACTTTAAACCAATTTATGGAAAATGTTTTAATTGGTTAAATAGTTTATGGTAATTGAAATGTTGTAATTTAATAAATTATTTTAGATAATTTAACAGTATTTCACTGTGACTTAATACTACACATAGTCCATGTAAAAACACGGTTAGATAAAACTGAGTTTGAGAAATCCTAAATCGTTTCACTAAAACCTACACTAGCCTTTTTTCAGACATGGATGTTCAGTTCTCTACCTGTCATTTTATATTTTGGTTTTAAATCTAAATAAAGATAATATTGTGGATTGAAGTAAGTAGTTTGTTCGTCTTACTTGAACCTTGATATACATATAATTAACCATGAAATATGTGTATAAATTTCATGTTCTCATCCAGGATGAAATCACATTATTATTGATATTAATATTTTATTAATTTAACGATGCACTCAACACATTTGTAGTAACGGTTATATCACTATCAGAAACATTTTAACTAGTATCTACCTGCCAGGGATCAATCTCGGGCGCGTACACTACTTAACTAGGCTATTGGGGTCCCTCACATTTTGAATGCACACACTATTTTATGAAGTGGGGCACAATATTAATTTAGACACATTTTGTTTTTATGATCATAACACCTGGGTAGTAAATAGCTGAATTTATTGTACAGTGCTCCTAAACTGTCAAATGAGTTTGAAACCCTAAACTCATCTTTATCAGCTCCAAGCCACAGCAATTTCATGACAACTTAATGGTAGACATGTATGACCACTACATCCTCTTCTCTTTTACTGTGCAGACAACTGAGGTGTATTCTCGTGTCGGTACACTTGAATCTTAATTGAATATAGGCCATGGCATGAATGAAACAGACTTTATTGATGATTAAATTATGTTAGTCAAATGGTTACGAATCTTTTTTTTATAGTGAGAAAGGAAACTTATTGCTGTCATATAGGTTGCTGTGTTTGAATTAGCAGCACGGGATCTTTTATATGCTCTATCTCACAGACAGCACATACGACACCAGTTGTGGATCACTGACCAGAAAGAAACAACTCAGTGGCTTAACAGTTACAGTAATCAGTCAAATTAATTTAATGACAGTAACTCTTTTTTTTAAATTATTATTGGCTATTATTGCTATCAGAGTTTTATAAATAAGAAAATGCCCTATGATTTGCTGGTGGGGATCAGTCTCCAACTGACTGTGTATTGTGTGCATGTTTATACCACTGACCACACTGATTACAATATCGAATCATAGTGTCTGAAAATATTTAATTACATCCGTTATGCTTCTTATCTGCATGCACAAAATATATCTACAGTATAAATTTGTGAGAGCATTTAAAATATAATTATACAGTATTTGATATTAAATTAACTTAATTTACCTCTGTATATGGTCTCAATTTGTAGGATTTCCATTAATTTTTACAATTGTTTTTGTTTTCCAGTGGTAGCGATGCTGCCTCCATTCAAACCCGAGCTGTTTTGTCACAAGACGGAAAGACTTTTCGACTGACTGGAAACAAGATCTGGATATCAAATGGAGGCATTGCTGATATTTTTACAGTGTTTGCCAAAACAGAGATCACCAACAGTGATGTAAGAATATTTATTAAAAATAAATCAATAAAACATCCTGAGGAAAAAAAACTATGTGAGCCATAGGTATTTTTATTATAACCATAAATGTATGCTACTATATCTAGTGATGAAATTAAAATAGAAGTAAATAATGTTACTACGGCTGATAAAAATCCCAGAAAATAAAATACTAAATGCATACTCCAGATATCCCAGAGAATCAAAACTTCAGGACAGGAAGAATCCGTATGAATTTTTTTTTAACATGAATGATAGTGACAGGAACAATAGCATTGATTGTGAAAGTTACAGGAATGATAGTGATAGGAACAATAGCATTTATTGTAAAAGTAATAGGAATGATAGTGATAGGAACAATAGCATTTATTGTAAAAGTAATAGGAATGATAGTGATAGGAACAATAGCATTGATTGTCAAAGTGACAGGAATGACAGTGTTAGGACCAATAGCATTGATTGTCAAAGTGACAGGAATGATGGTGATAGGACTAGTAGCATTAATTGTTAAACTGACAGGAATTATAGCGACAGGAACAATAGTATTAATTGTGAAAGTGATAGGAATGATAGTGATAGGAACAACAGCATTGATTGTCAAAGTAATAGGAATGATAGTGATAGGAACAACAGCACTGTCAAAGGGATAAACTTAATTGCAGAGAATTAAAGGTTAAATGGGAGACCTTATCAAACGTAGAGTAGAATGTTGCAATTGTCAGTAATAATTGCTTGAAGGAATGAAAAAGTATTATAAGGTCAGAGCTGCCAATAATTTTATCACATTAATACTTTATAAAATAAAATAAACAAAGTAATACTAGTATTAACATGCTTATTTCAGTAGAGTAAATGGTAACAATAAATAATAAAGTTACATAGTGATATATGTTAATGGGGCTCTGAATTTTCACAGACATTGACTTTTTGAGAAAATATTTTGCTACATTCTACTAAAATCATTGTCAGTTGTATTTCTGCACAGTCGTTTCTGATAATTGACCAGTGTGCTCAAGAGAGTATCCATTGACCATAATTTGATATACTCATGGAAATATATTTAAGACAAAATATATTTAAGATGAAAATTATAGTGATAAGCAATTTGAAATTGTTTGTTTTTTCATTAGGGTGAGAAACAAGATAAAATGACTGCATTTATTGTGGAGCGAGCATTTGGTGGAGTGACAAATGGAAAACCAGAGGATAAACTTGGAATTCGTGGATCAAACAGTAAGTTCCTTACCCAATATATTTATTAGCATTTAATCAGTCATTATTACACATAGACAAGAAAAATCATTATTTCGTTAACACTTTAAAGATGTACAGTAGATATGGAAAGACAGATGATACCCAGTACCACCACACCATGGGTTACTCTTTTATAGTTTTTAAAAAGCAGTTGAACTTTTTTGTATGCACTTATGTATGTAAAAGATAATATATATTGAATTTGTCGTGAAGTAGTCAATAATCCCAGTTACAGGAATCAATGCTAGATGAGCTGTTTAACAGGCAGGTGCTATACCACTGTGCAGCTTTTAGTGAATACTACAGTAGGCCTATGCATTCAGGAGGGAGATCTCATTCCAAACAGTGCCACACAACTGGTATATCAAAGGCCATGGTATGTGCTATCTTGGCTATGGTATAGTGCATATAAAAGATCCCTTGCTGCTAATCGGAAGGAGTAGCCCATGAAGTGGTGGCAGCGGGTTTTCTCTCTAACTATCTACATGGTCCTTAACTGATGCCATATAACCGTACAGCAATGTGTTGAGTGTGTCGTTAAATAAACATTTCCTTCCTTCCTGTTTCTAACTAAATGGATATTTGGATAGAATCATGTGAAAATACTTCAGGTTATTTCTTCTGGCTATGTGATATAGTTTTTTGTATTGTTTTTCTTATCATATTTAATTCTCATTTTTATTCTACCTTTCTAGCAACAGAAGTGTATTTTGATGACACTCCAGTTCCTGTGGAGAATGTTCTGGGAGAGGTGGGAGAGGGATTCAAGGTTAGCATCTATTTAGTAGTGGCTTTTATCTTTAAGAATTTACATGTTTAGTTTATGTAAAATTAGTAAAATACATATTCTAGACTTATATCTGGTTTTGATAATTTGCACGAACAGTTTGATTGAATGATTGAAACATATTTTATTGCATGTAAATATACAAATGGATTGGACACAAGTTTTACAACTTACAAGGCTCCTTATAGAAGCCCGAACAGTTATGAACACTAAGAGTCATATTTATAAAGGTGTTTTAATTATAAAACATGTTTTATTGCTAAAAACATTGTTTACTTAACCCACATGGCATGTCTAAATTAATAACTTCTGAAATCATTAAGACAGAATAAAAAGTGTTTTATCTTAAACTATTTATTGTAATATTGATTTAAAATGTGGGTTGTTTGTATGTTAGAACACGAGATAAAACATGTTGTACTTAAAATAGCTTTATAAATATGGGCTTAAGAATCTTAAGGAATATTCAGATATCTAGCAGGTTTTGTCTGTGACAATTTGATTAGTGGACATGAGTTTCAAATAGGTGTTTTCAGATCCTCACATTAGGTGGGTGTCTGGATTTAATCTTTTGCAGTCGTTGCTTCACGGCTACGGCTAGGGTTCAGAATGTGTCATGGTGGCAGAGAGATGAAAGGTGTAGGTCACAAGAATTTATGGCTGTGCAAACCCCATTCCCTGGAAATGTTCATTTAGATGCTTTGAAATAACCTCAGAGAGGTTACCTCCTTAAAATGTCATTCGGATCGATCCTACGTGGTGGACCTGTGGGGCTCTTTATTGCTCCAGCCAGTGCTCCACGACTGGTGTATCAAAGTCTGTGGTATGTCTATGGGATGGTGCATATAAAAGACCCCTTGCTGCTTATCGGAAGGAGTAGCCTATGTGGCAGCAGCAGGTTTCCTTCCTTACTATCAATATGGTCCTTTCTCCATGGTCCAACGCCATATAGCCATACACCAATGTGTTGAGTGTGTCCTTAAATAAACATTGCCTTCCTTATTTATTTTTCATTCATTCATTCATTCATTCATTCATTCATTCATTCATTTATTTATTTATTTATTTATTTATTTATTTATTTAT
>JAUTBW010011234.1:0-11752 GCA_032361425.1 Peltospira smaragdina
ACTGTACAAAAACTGGTTTTAGTTTCACGGTAATAACACGTAAGCCATTACACTCGGAAGCAGTCTAGGACTGATGGTCCACGTAGCCACCCAGTGGATTTTCACGCGACCATCAGCGTAATCAAATACTGGAAGGATTATGACTTGTATATTATTTCTAGACTCTCTAGATAGACAGTATTTAAAAGACCTCAGGCAATTTATCATTTTACTTGTTTTATCAGTGAACGTGCATATGTGATAATGCCAGTCTCCTGACTGTTGAAATAAATTATCAGTTCCAAATGCCTGTGAGATTCAACTTCCAAAATCTGTACATTATCTAAAAATAATCTAATTGGTTGGGGATTTTATTTAGTTTGAGCCATGTATATATTCCAACATGACCTTCAAGCACACTTGGAAAATATGATAACACAAGCACTCATATCGTAAATAACATCTGTCGTGGACACTGTCAGAATTCAATAGGTCCAAGATATTTGAACTAATTTATTATGAATCACTGAATGATGAAATTCTATTTGTAATTGCATTGGATTTAGATCTTTGGGCCTTAGGCCTACTGGTTAGAAATGAAATAAACTATTTATTATAATGTTTTTAAGTATGATATATAATTAATAATTTACCTGTACAAACCAAAATATATTTTCAAACTCTGATCCCACAGTGACAGTCTCAGTGAATGTATCTGATTTGGTTTCCAAGTCCAATTCTCTGTTGATGGCATTGAATGGAGTAGGTACAAAAATATCAACAATACAAGCAAATATTATTGCAACTCCTACTAGTAGTACAAAACATATATGCAAAAGCCCCATTTTAGTTCATGAAGATGTACGATTTTCATTGTCCTAAAATTGTACTGTGAACCTTTCTTGCTTAATTTCTGCTGTCTGCTAACCGTTGATGTTTATTTGCTTTTAATTTGGAAAGAGTTCGGCTCAAGGGAGACAATTTTATAATTTATGAGAGAAAATTTAATATATTCTTAAAATGTACATTTATTGTACGTTAACATATTGATTGTATGCACTCTAGTGCCTAAAAATAAAAGCATGTGTTTTATTTCTTAATATATTTTGAATAAGAGCCAGTTGTTAAAACAGTCTCGAATACCACAATTGAGATTTGGAAATTAGTATCTGGAAGAAAAAACATGTCGGATGTTAAGAGAAAAGATCAGGTATTTTACTCATTATGAAACTTCTTTCATTCATGTATTAATATAATGTCTAAAATAACTCTGAATTAATTTGTGTATGTCTTTCATTTATTTTTATGTATAGGCCTATATATAATAATAATAATAACACAAATCTGAGAAGAAAACTATCATGTATGCCTATCTCATTATTCTCAGTACACTGTACAGACTACAATCTACAGTAGCTGAGTAGTCTGAGTAGCCTATCTGTTATAAGATCTGTCATCCTTAATTTTTAAATAGTTATTATTTTGGCTAAAGTTCGACCCGTAACCCTCTTTCAGTATTAACACAATTACTGTACAATCCATTCTAGTTTGTTGTTTTTTCTGTCTTGTTTAATAATTATTATCCTCAATCACTAAAATATCAACTGAATTAATTATTTCAATCGGTTATATCAGTAAAATGTTCTGGTTTCATATGCCTTGCTCATACACACATATGTGGACATTTTAATACTTTATTTACAGTTATCCAGTACTATTCTCAAAACGCTTACCTTAAATATGATACAAATCGGCACAGTCCGCCAAACAATTCTCAAACAGTGTGTCTGATCCCCGGAGACATCGATACATGTACTCCGTAAGACAAAGATCAGTTATGTCACTTACGAACTATAATAAATAAGTATTAGGGTTAGGTTTAGGCCTTAGGGTTAGGGTTAGGTCTTAGGGTTAATCTTAGGGTTAGGGTTAGGTTTTAGGATTAGGTCTTACTGTTAGGTTTTAGGGTTAGGTATTACTATTAGGGTTAGGTCTTAGGGTTAGGTCTTAGGGTTAGGTCTTAGGGTTAGTTTCTTGTAAACTTACCAACAAAATTCTTGCTGTGGTTGATAGTGCTGTGTGTGTACCTTTTAAGACTAATACTTAGTTTGCTGTAGCTTGCCCAACGGTCTGTAATTATGTTACTGCCAGCCTTGACATATTTATCAATTACAAATATCAATGTTGGCCCATCCCTACTTTTTAAATGACAATACAACTCATCAACTTTATTATATTCTTTAATTCAATTTCATATCAATCAAGTGATATACTCACTACATGTTCATCATGCTTTTCATACAATTCGCTTAGTAAGTAGCTATTTTACGAATATTAATCATTCATATATTCCTTAAATGATTGGACACTTCTGTACATTTATCCACAATTCATTGCCCTAATCCGGAAATACTAATTATTGAGCCTCCCAATGACTACTACTATTTGTAAAGCGCTTGGTCATAGACGCTCATAAAGTTCATTCTCAAGGCTTCAGGTTCGAATCTGAAGGTAAGTGTTTATGTATCTGTGTGGTTTCAGAAATAAAAATACGTACGAAAGGTGAGTAAAGAGGGAAAATGGTAAGGTGTAGAACAAGAAAAAAGGTGGGGGAAAAAAATGAAATATTTAATGCACTTTCATTTGTTCTTTATTTAACCCCACAAAAGCCATGCCCCACTTTTCTATATAATCCCCATAAAAAAAATCCCTCTTTAGAACGTTCGAGACAGGGAGGTACGGATCGAACTCTTTCCATAATTTTTTTATTAAAGAGGTATCACCATGACATTATGTTAGGTTGAGGTGGGGTTTTTTTTTGTTGTTGTTGTTGTTGTTGTTTGTTGTTGTTTTTTTTGGGGGGGGTATTGTAGGTGTTTGGTTATTTTTTATATATTTTTTTTGTTTTTTGGGGTTTTTTTGTGTGTGTGACCCTAAATAGAGTGTTTTATCAGATAATTGCAGTTACACTATCCTGTACAGGACATTTGCTCATTATGGTGCTGTGGGTCACTGGATCTATCCCCAATAGTTGACCCATTGGGCTGTCTCATTTCAGCCAGTGCTCCATGACTTGTGTAACAGGTTGTAGTATGTGCTGTCCCAGGGCACAATAGTTCATGTGAATGATCGTTTTGTTTGTTTGTTGGTATATCGGTTACATTGAAAATGTAATGTTCATAATAAAAACAAGCTTCCCACTATGTCCTCCACAAATGACAATGAAAGTAGTCCTGTAAACAGCTGTTTTAGAATAGGTTTACTTTTAGTTTTATGTTGCACAGTGACAGTATAAACATCCATAATAAACCAGCCTGTGTTGAGTTGAGAGAAATGAACTATTGCTGATGGCTTTTAATTTTTTATTAAAAAAATAATAAGTCTCATGTAACCTATTAGGTAACTCATGTGATATGCTAATATCTATGTAACAAAACAATATGTTATCTAGGTAAAAAATCAAGTGAATAAACAATCACTTATGTAAAATTTTGAAATACTGTGCCCTGTTATTTACCCAATTTTATTGCCATCAAACCCATCCATTGGTCTACACATTCCACCACTTAGGTGAATATGTAATTTATAAATACCTATCCTCAGCTGGTAGGTGCTGTGTGTGTGTATATCGTGGTAGAAACTGGAATTAGGTAGAATCTAAGATTCTTCCAGTAGACACTGGAATTCCACTTTCTACTGATAGAATCTCATATTCTAACAGTAGAAAGTTGAATTTCTCTCACATATCTTACATATCTTTTGTAACCACAGGAAATGAAGTTTTTTTGTTGTTGTTTTTTTGTTGTTGTTTTTTCAATACAGCACGTTCCTTTATGCCACATGTTCAGCTTTAAATTGTTTAGTAACCCAAAATGTCTCAGGTAATGAATAAAATGATGGAATATGGAGGAAGGGAGGGAAACTTAAGGCTGGCATTTTGAAATTTAATTATTAGAAAGGTTATGAGTGGATGAATAAAATAAAAAAAAGTCAAAACAAAAAGAATTTGACTACTCAAGCAAAAAAATTCAAGTTGATTATGGAATTTGGTTGGATCAGTCAGTTATATACTCAGATACTTAAAGTGAGTTGTCTCCAGTAACAGGCATCCCAGATAACTATAAAATCAATTAATGATCCTTAATGTGAGTAATTTCTTTATTAATATGTTATGTCTGGACTGAGATGAAACAAGTGAATGTTTCTCAGTAACAGGAAATCTGCTCATCTGCCTTTAGTCCCAGTTTATTAGCATTGATATAATCTTCACTTAACATGCTCACTACATTTACATATGTTAAGGATATCCTGATGAAAATATTTTTTAGTTTTATTTGTCAGACCTATATAGGTCCTATTTAATTTTTTATTAAAAAAATGTATAACATATTTAAAACACTATATAGTTGAATAAACAGCATCAGTATTTTAATTAAGGACCTAAATATTTTAAGTTCAACATTGTCATTATCTGCCTTTTCTTTTGTTATTCTTTATCAGATCTTTTGATAGAATCTGACATTCTACCAGTAGAAAATAGAATTCCACTCTCTATCAGTAGAAAGTGGAATTCCAGTCTTTACCAGTAGAAAGTGGAATTCCAGTCTGTACCAGTAGAAAGTGGAATTCCAGTCTCTACTGGTAGAATCTCAGATCCTACCAGATTCCAGTTTTTACCACATTTATAATGCAGTTCATGTTTAGTTCATTAGATTATTTGTTTTAACTTTCTACTGGTTGATTTATTCTGGCTGTTTATAAACGGGTTGCAAGCAAGTAGTGTCTACCAATATGCTGCATATCACACATGTAAACCTATTCTAAAATAGCTGTATGCATTACATTCATAGTCATTTGTGGGGAATACAGCGCGAGGGAAAGTTATGTTTTTCTTCTGAACTTTGTACTTGACCACATAACCGATAGACCATTTGCATGAACTTAATTTTACATTTAACTAACATGCAAACAAAACAGATTGTGCATTTATGATATGCAATGACTATGAGATGATATGACCAAGCAGTACAGTGCAAAATGATTGGAATAAAATAACCATGATTAGCTTTAAAAAGTAGGCCTAATAAATGTTTTTCATCTTTTAACATCAAAATCTACTTGCTGTTTTCTGTCATCTCATTTATTTTATTGGTTACCAATTCAAAAATGTACACATTATTTATTTATTTATTTATTTATTTATTTATTTATTTATTTATTTATTTATTAAATATTTTTATTTAGTGGACCATATAATTTTTTATTGTTATTTATTATTAAATATTTTTTTTTAATAAATAACTACCAAATATTTTATCTTGATAACATTAAACTCACATATTTTAAATGATTATTTTGAACTGTAATTTCAGTTGGCTGATGAAGCATTAGAGTTCACTAATATTATATTAGACACAGAACAACCAAAGAAACAGCCCAAAAGAGTATTGCATTTCAGCGATGGTGTTTTAGAAGAGTATTCCTCTGATGAGGAAGACAAACCCCCTCCGGAACCACCTGTGGATCCTGTAAGTATAGGTAGTGGTAATGGTATATACAGATGTATTAACCTTTTGACTACTGAATTATTTTTTGTAAAAAAAACAGTGTTAGGAGGTACACAAACACAATGTTTCCGCTTATTTACCAAATAAAAAATTAGGTAAAAACATAAAATAATGTTGGTATGTGAATTGGTACACATTATTTTATACTTTTTTTTTCATGCTTAGGGTACATTTTACACCAGTTACAAATGATCAAATGTGGAAAAAATCTACGAAGTCAGCTTTACTTATGTACATTAGAAGCTAGCTATCTGGCAAATCATCCATTATTAATAATCTATGTACTTTGTTGCCTCTAATTGTTATTTCTGAAATCAACTTTGATATTTCATCCGCCATTTCACAATTTTCAATGTGCATAAAATTACCATTAAATTAGATGATTCAATCAGCTATCAATTCCTCTGCCATTACTATCCCCCCCAAAACCCCCGAAGAAAATCACATTTTAAAATCAAAATTTCTTAATATTTTTGAAAAAATCAAATGAAAACAAATCATAGCAGTAAACACTGTGACCCATTTCCTGTTTTGTGGCATGTGCACTAGATGTTTCCGGGTGTAAAATGGCGGGGAAAATCGTATTAAAGGGACACAGTATGGTCAGAAAATGGTGATTCGGCTTTCGTGACGTTGGGCGAGATATCTCGCCTGCAGTAGTCAGAAGGTTAAATTAGTTTAAAAGTACATTTTCTTGAATATTTTTGTTATAAAATTAATTTTACGGCCAAATACAAACATAACTGAGCTTTTAATATTAATTTAGTGGGAAACTGTTGCAGTAAGTGTCTATCATCAGATGTTTACTATACATTGTACACAAGATTTGCCAGTATCTAACAAAGCAGGCACTGTGTTTAGTTGGTGTTATGGTAACCCCAGTATTTCTAACAGAAGAGCATTTTTGTAAAAAGCAGTGAAACAGCAATTGGATAGAGATTGCTTCTCTTTTTTTTACCCAGTTTCAGAGTGCTGCTTTTTTTTTTTTTTTGCAGTGCTGGTAATTGGATTAACTAATCAAAATGATTAAATAATTAAAATATTCTAAGGACTGTACTTCTAAACTTTACTTTTGCATGTTAGGTCTAATTGCCTTCATAATTTATACATGTATGTGTTCACAGGCATTCAGATCCTGTTTTGTAGTTTATGTGTTTGTGTTGTGCTGCAGATAAGTTTAACCAAACAGTGATCTGTACCACAGTTGTAGTTACATTCATAACTTGTTGAACAACATATACAGATATTTAATTAAATATATTAACTTACTGTATAATTTGAACTTGTATTTCTGATTCACACAGAATTATCACCTACAAGCATATAGAATTGACTTGATTGTTTATTGGCACTTTGTTTCTTTTGTTGTAGCTCGTTTTCTATTTAGCATGTAATATTTGTTGCGTTTTTTACTGCTAATAACAGTGCTATTCATTTGTAATTTTTCTTCAGAGATTACCGAGTTGTTTAACCAGCCTTGCCTTCTAATAAAATCTGCACAAGGAACACATTTTATTGGTATATGCAGTGGCATTTAAATATGCAAAATGTTTTGGCTCCTGTTGGCCAGTGGAGGTTTCTAAAATGTTTGTATAGCAAATCAAATTGGAGAATTAATACTGCAATTGTTTCCCTTTATTAATACGTTGACTGCCATTAAATATAAGGGCAGTTTATCGTGTTTGCCACCCTCAGATATAAAAACAAATCGAAATTAGTAAACAATTTTTTTTAAACACTGAAATTTGTAGTATTTTACCAAGATGTGTATCAAATGAGTTACCTCCCTTGCCAACATGTTTAATGTAACATGAAATAGCATTGATTTTGCTATGATATATCTCATACTGGCAAACACTGTTGTACTCAGGTGGCAGTCAATGTGTTAATTAAAAAATATGTATATTGTTAATACTACCTTACTTCTTTCTTTTCTTTTTAAAATTCAATTTCTTTGTTTTATCTCTCACAAATGCTATCTTTCCATTTTAACAAGCATGTGTGATTTGATTGTAACACAAAGTTGCCTTTCCTTGTGCAAATGTTGACTTGCTGGTTTTATTTAAAACAAACAACATTGTTACATCTTATGCACCTAATTATTTATTTAATTTTTTAAATAAAGGCCTAACTGTGCTTCCTTTTAACCAACTTGTTTTTAAGTACATTGTATTTTTTTTTTTTAAACTGGATATTTTCCATATATAAATTTGATATTTTCTTTACTTTTTGATGACTAGCTCCTATTTTAAATCTTAGCAAAAAAAAATCACAATAAAAGGATTTTAGAAATTTCTGTGTAATCAAAATATGGTAATAATTTTATTTCTTTTTTTTTAAATCAACAAAAATGTTCATTACACATATTAAGTAATGCAAATATTACACATTAAACCATAATTGTACATTGTGATTTATTTCAAAGCCAAAAACCATTAAAAAAAAAATTCTCTTGTCTCATGATTTTTAAAAAGAATGAAAAAAGAAGAGAGAAATATTATCTTGAGATGTTAAATAGATCCTGATTAAAAGAATTTATATTATACATCTTTTTTGAATGCTGTTGTCCAAATAATTAGTAACCATAAAAATACTTATCCTTCTTTGTTTATTTTTCTTCAGAAAACATTAACCTGGCTTCCCTGGTTTTGGCATTATGTTGTTACAGTTGCAAGCAAGACTCTTTCGGGTATGAATTCATTGGATTTTCTTAAATAACCTGTAAGGTATTAGTCAGTGTTATAACATACCATATAACCGGAAATTTTCGTGGTCTTAAATTTTCGTGGCTTGGGAACTGAAAACATTTCGAGGTTTTTTATTTTCGAGGTTATAAAATTTATAAATGACGATTTTTATTTTTTTATTTTTTTTTATTTCGTGGGTTATGATATACGAGTTTCAGGAATCATGTTGTTTGTTAGATTAACAACGGCTGCCAGTTATCGCTATTTGAAGCATAGACAATGGACCACTCGTTTGCAGTTGTCTAGCCTACTGCTTTGTTCCAATAGAGGCAACCGATTACACTCTTTTGTATTTGTAGAAAGCCAATTAAAATTCGTGTGAGAAGTGTTGTTGAGTCGACGGATGTAGTGTAATGTCAGCGACGCCATACCAGTCATAATTATTTATTAGCTACATAAAACTTAAGCGAGAATGGAATATCAACTTTAAAAAATTAATGATGAAATTGGTTAGTTTTTTTTTTTTTCCGTTAGTGATCTCATAAAATAAAATGCTACGAACTTGCATCAAGTTATCCATGTTTATTGCCACAGTAATGAAACTCCTTCGCTGACACCTGTCAATCAGGTTTAGAGTAGTAACAATCTGCATTTGAGCTTGTAACCGACCTGTTCATTAACGCATGCCCAGTGTTTACCACTAAAATGTGTTCTTTTATTTATAACGATATCATACTAATTAGATCTTAGTAAAAATAAATGTGATTTAAAGATAATATTTAATTGTTTCCATAAGACCTATTCGGTAATAGGGACTTTGAATAATGCTACGTGAAGGACCGTGTTTGTGCTTCGGAAATCGCTGAATAATCACAGAACAAGACAAACTCGACTTATTTGATTTTGTTTGTTTTTAATCTCAGTTTATGGAAGTATTTTCGAGGATTTATATTTTAGTGGCTGACGACTTAGCCTCAAAAACCACGAAAATAAAAACTCACGAAAATTTCCGGTTATACGGTAATTAATATATGGGGATATCACTTCTGAATAATTTTTCACTGTTCAACAGCAAGTTTAATATGTACATCTAAAAATAAGATACAATTAGGCAGATGTAAAAATTAATTCACAAACAGTTACATGCTACTGAACAAAATATCCCTGTTTATGATTTCAGTGTTCATTTTAAGTGTTGTATTGACAGATGTTACATAATTTATTACTAATGGTAGCATAGTAATCTCTTAATACTTCCACATCATTCTACCATGAGTTCACTTTATTAGAAGATATAGAACTGCTAATGTTGGTAGTTGTTTTAGCTATGTGTAATACATGTTTATGTCCATAATATTGTTACTGATCAACACACGGGTGTATTGATTTTATTGTTTCAGACATGTTCCTGATGAACAGAGCCCAGGTGTTCAGATTATCTTTCAGAACAACACATTTGCAAGGTAATAGGGATGATATATCTTTGTTTATTAAAGTCTTCAATTTGTTTCATTTGTCATATTTTATCGAAGGCCATGGTATGTGCTCTCCTGTCTGGGTTGGCACATATTAAAGACCCCTTGCTGCTGATCGGAAAGAGTAGCCTATGTGGTTGCAGCAGGTTTCCACTCTAATTATCTACATGGTCCTTAACCATATGTCTGATGCCATATAACTGTACACCAATTTGTAGAGCGCATCATTAAATAAACATTTCCTTCCTTCCTTTTTTCAAACACAGACTGTATTAAGGTCAACTAGCATCAAAAACACTGCTTGCGTCAAAAGCATGTGTGATATGAGTGTTGCACAGTTGAAATTGACAATAGTACAGTCTAGGTTAGAATCTAGCCTGATCAAAGTGAAATAGTCGACAGTAAGAATGTCAATTACACAATGTATTCATTCAAGTGGTTCAGGTTGTTTTTGTTTTGACATGAATTTGTATGAATTTGTTGTTGAAATTGAATGAGGTGCAAATTATTACGGCGACTTCCATTCCTATTCGAGTTAACAAATCAGTGACTTGAGTCAACGTATGTGGGGATCGCTGGTAAATTGTATAAAAACAACGATGTAGAACAGTCGGAAATTATCGGTATCTGAGTAAAATTTTATACTTAAAAATTAAAGGGGGCACAAAAAAGAAAGGGGGCGCACAATGTGATAGGGAGGTGCTGCGCCCCCCCTTAAATAGACCAGCGAGAACCCTGGTCTTGCCATGTTGTCTGCATGTATACCCAGGAATATTTCTAGCCATTTTTATCTTTGTGTTATTGTTTATAGGTATATTTGTACACATATCTGTAAATACACATATAGGTGTTTTTTAATAAATTAAACAATTCATGTATGATTATTACCTGGTATAATTCTATATTAAATATAACTTTTGCTTTATAGAAAACATCGTTGTACAATTGAAAACTTTATCAGACACCTTCTAGAGAAAGAGGAGTTTGAAAAGATGCATGTGCCAGAAAAGCTACCTGAACTTTTCTTGAAAGTAAGTTATTTTATATTGAAATAGGTGATTACTTGTTAATTATAATTATTCAGACTGTATTCTTAACTGAAGTGGTTTACATTGTCAATCTGAAGGCAGATAAGGCTTTGACAATACATACAAAATTACATGTATGCATTTTTATTTTTTATTGGTGTCTTCTTTTTCTTTTTGGTTGAATTATATACCATTCCAAAAATTCCGATTATGTATCAAAATGGTAAAACACAAAGTCATGGTGACCCTTGTAGAAAATCAGCTTAATTTAAGGATTATTTAATAACTTACATTGACATACATTTTAGAATTTTTCACTCTTTCAGCCAAGTACCCCGACTTGTGTGGATATCAATTCAGACTTGCCAATTGGGATGAGAACAGATAAAATGTGGAAAGCACATGCTGTGAGTAGTAATAAGTGTCTTTGTTAAACATACATATGTTTTCAGCCATTTGGTGTAGAGTGTTTCTGAGGCCACTGGTTCTACTGCTGATGCTAATATAACTTAGTAAAAATGTGTCTGATGTGTTGTTAATTAAAAAAATAGATCTTTTTTTTTTCTCCAAATGAAATTATGATTTTTAAAAGTAGGCCTATATTAAATATTCTGCTGCAGAGTGTGTCCTTCCAAAATATATCCACATACCTAAAATGCAGCTAAATCTATTTTTAATATGTTTAACGAAAAATAATAATTAAAAAAAATAATAATAAAAGGTATTTTTGTAGACTGAATATATTTTCGTAAGCTTTAAATATAAAGTGCCACACTGCACGCTAGGACTTATTAATCTCAGATTTATGTCTTTTTATTAATGATGTATTTTCTTTTAGATCATTGGTCAGGTTCACTTTCATGTTAACTTTATGATTGACTCCATTGGATGGCCTCTGGTGAACTACGAACCATCTCTCACACCGAGCTGGGAAGTGCCTTAGTATCCTTTCTCATGTTAGAAACTCTTCACCTGTGTACATATACAGTTTGTCGGGGTACCTTGAAATGGCACCC
>JAUTBW010011345.1:0-11751 GCA_032361425.1 Peltospira smaragdina
TGTATTTGCAGTAAGGATTTCAGAAACTAATGTCCACCAATCAAATTAAAACAGTCTGTACGTGTATTTGCAGTAAGGATTTCAGAAACTAATGTCCACCAATCAAATTAAAACAGTCTGTACGTGTATTTGCAGTAAGTATTTCAGAAACTAATGTCCACCTGATTAAAACAAGCTCTACATTGTCTGGCTGTGAGCGTCTACGAACGCCCAACTGAAATTAATGTCCATCAATCAGACTGAAACCAGCACCTACTGTTGGCCTTGTACACCTACAATCAGAATATGAGAATACCGTATTCAAATTAATCTTCACCGATCAAATTACATTATGCAGCACGTATACGCTCCATATACTATAGTGAACTCAAAATTATATGAAACACGTGCAAAATAAATAATAATAATGTTTATGGTTATAAAATTACCAAAATCGTATAATGTAAAAAACTAATGTATTACTACAATAATTTTAACGTGCCTGTGTCAAATAATGGTTTAGGCATTATGTATTAAAACTGACTAATAAACACATCGTTGAATTTTAAAGAATGTGTTTATCTCCCCCTCCAAAAACTGCCGTTGGCGAGTAGACATTTTTATTAGCTCCTTTAGTGAGAGAATGCCATGTTTTTAGTAGATAACTGATCTCGGGTTTGTTAGAATTCTTAGTATGAGTGGTGTCGACGGTAACTGTTGTGTATATAACGAGCCAATCACTCTACACGCATAAACCACGTGATCCTATTATTGAATATTCATATTCCGTTTGTTACACTACCGTTTGTTGCATGTGATGCAATTACCGCCTGGATTGTAGCATATTTCTTCATTTCAACCAATGTTCCACAACTCAAGTCCGTTGCATTATCATGTCAAAGACTACATATGAGGGAGGGGGGAGAAATCGATTAACATGTTCATATACTAAACAGTATCGGACACGCCTGTCGTGGCTACACATCTCAGGAGCCTGAGTTGTCTGTGCATGACAGATGGTTAGTAGTTAGTAGCACCCGTGTTAGAGGGTTAGTGAAAGAAGAGAGGGAGTAATAACCTTCCACCTACCCACTGAATCTACAGAAACTCGCTCTGGGTGGGAGCCGGTACCGAGATACGAACCCAGCACCTACCAGCCTTGTTTTTCAGACCGACGGCTTAGACCTCTACGCCATCGAGGCCGGTGACTACATATAAAATAACTCTTGCTACTAATTGACACGAATAACCCATGTGGTGATAGGTTTCCTTTCTCATACGAATGCAATATTCTTTACTTTGGAAACCAAAGAGGGGTAAGAACTTCAGTTTTCCAATAGATTTATTGTGCACAATCAAAGTTGATATGGGGGCAGTGGCGTGAATGGGCGGGTGGTGGGTCAGGACATCACATTCATGTCACTGTATGAATGATCCTTAAAACTACTATGTGTCGAGAATATTTTAATTATTTAAATATTTATAAAAGACGATCCAGTCATGTTAAGTCTAACTGGCACGCTTCACACCAGACTCATTATGCTACAACTGCTATCTAGGTCATATACAAAGGTCTATGTTAGTACGTTATTTCACATGGGACCCGCCCCATAGGACTAAAAATGGCGTAGTGTGTAGTTGAGAGTTTGACGATATCCCTTGATAGCGAAGGCTAACGAGTGTAATTCAGATACTGTAGTGTTTGTATGTTATATTAGTAACCAGTGTTAAAATATGGTAAATCGACAATGTAACTTAACCATAATTTATGTCCGACGTCTCATAACTGTAATAAAAATTTACTGAGTATCCGTTTAATATAAACATTTCTTTCCTTGTTCATGCCACCTCGAGAGTCTGACAGGCGATCAGTCTGAGAACTGTCTCTGTCAGGTAGCCATTTAATACAATTGTATTGAGTGCGTTGTTAAATAATGATAAGCAATTATTTACTTGTTCTTCCAGACAAAATGGCTACCAATCATCGCTGATCTTCCAGCTGCACAAGTATATGAGACTGAATCTCATTTGCACGTGCAATTGGAAGATCAGCGATGCGCGTCATTACTGAACCACAAAACATATTCAGTTTCAGTTTTCATAGGTCTCAATTCAGAGATGCTAACTTTAACCGCATTCACAACTGGACCCACACGCACTGCCATGTGTTAGCACGTTTAACATTCAAAGATCATTCGTGTCTCGTCGGTAAAGATCGGCTGTTTCCACGTCGCGTGTTTACGGAATTAATGGCTTCAATTACCGTGTATTTATCCAAGTAAGTGGCCAATTACAAGCCCGTGGCGCAGCTCGGTCACGGATAACGGTCTATGATTCATTCTGGTGCGCATGACTTTGGTCTAAAACACCTGCCCGACCTATGCAGTGGAGTTCACAATCAGTCAAATTTCTCTTCCTTTAAAAGGTATTCTTGGAGACCATTTTGGCAACCGGCCTCGATGGTGTAGTGATCGAAGCCGTCGATCTGAAAAATAAAGCTGGTAGGTGCTGGGTTCGTATCCCGGTACCGGCTCCCACCCAGATCGAGTTTCTAAGGACTCATTGGGTAGGTGTAAGGCAACTACATCCTCCTCTTTCTCACTAACTTGGTTACTACTATTAACTTCCTGTTCTGGATACAGTTTGCACTGAATGAGCACGTAAAACAAGTTTATCCCCCTCCACCCGTCCCCGCTTTTGGCCATAGCAAAGGCTGCTCCCACGAGCCGGCATCTGAACCTTAAGTGGCCAGAGACACGAAAATACATTTCTCTGTCCCCGTCCGTTTTTTGAGGGACTAGGGATGTAGTTCAGTTGTATAAAGAATTCATAAATAAATGGATTAATATTTAAGAACTAAAGCAGATGGACTATTAGATCACTACTGTAGCATCTGGTCAAGATTCATAAGATAGGGCTAAAACTGAGACAAATATTTCGATATATAAACACCTAAAACATGAAATTATTTACAGAATCTGAGGGGTTGGACTTCTCATTAATTTTTTGAGATAAAATGAAGCTACCTTAACAAATATAGTCTCTCTCTCTCTCTCTCTCTCTCTCTCTCTCTCTCTCTCTCTCTCTCTCTCTCTCTCTCTCACACACACACACACACACACACACACACACACACACACACACACACACACACACAATTAATACATTAACCTTCAACCCCGACAAGATGCTGTTTGGTAGACTACTACCTTCAAAAATACCCTGACAGGATGCTGTTTGGTACTCCACTACTTTTAAATATAACTTGACCTTCGACCTTGAAAAATGCTTTAACTGGGTTAGTCAAATACGAGACCGTCTTCTCACTAATTGGTTGGGTCACATATGCAGTGCAGTGCTTTTCTATCAGTTTATTCAGCCTATGTGTGCTTTATTCGATAACTACCCAAAGTGTTTATTATATTGCAGCTGTACAACAAGCTTGTAAAACTATTTTATGTATCACCACCCCGTCTGTTGATATCCGTGTCAATAACGTAGTTCAGTTCCAATTATACAAGTTATTGGTTAATAATCATTGCCTCCAGTCGTATATATAAAAAAAAAAAACTATTTTGAGTAAATGTGAAATGCTTGCCCATAACCTCTCAATAGAAAAAGGTTGATACCATAACACTGACAGGGATAAAATGTATTTTTTTAAATGAACAGAACAGAACAGAACTTTATTAACACTCATGGCCACAAGCCGGTGACATCAGAAGAATGTACAAATTGTCAACACGACTTAAAATTACATTGTCGATTTTACCATATTTTAACACTGGTTACTAGTACCACATACAAGCACTACAGTACCTGAATTACACTTGTTAGCCTTCGCTATCAAGGGATATCGTCAAACGCTATATACAAATTTTGCCATTTTGTTTTAAGCGAGGCGGCTCTCTCCGTGAAAGAACATGTACTAACATAGGGTGTTTGTATATGACCTGTATAGCAGTATTATTGTAATGAGTACGGTATGGGGCGTGCCAGTTAGACATAACACAACTGGGTCTTCTTTTCTAAACGTTTAAATAATAAAAATATTCTCGTATTGTAACTTTAAGAAGCTACTAAATATTATATATTCAAAGAGATGAACAGTTAAATATAGCAGAAGACGCATATTACTTTGATGTAGTATTTTCTTTCAGTTATAATAAATATTTAAAGAAATAAAGATCTGTAAATGTGGGATAATACACTTTTATATATCTACATTTATAAATAATATTTAAAAGAAGGAAGGAAATGTTTATTTAACGACGCACTCAACACATTGGTGTACGGTTATATGGCGTCAGTCATATGGTTAAGGACCATGCAGATAGTTAGAAAGAAAACCCGCTGCCACCACTTCATGGTCTACTCTTTCCGATTAGCAGCAAGGGATCTTTTATATGCACTATCCCATAGATAGGATAGCACATATCATGGCCTTTGATATACCAGTCGTGGGGCACTGGCTAGAACGGCCTTTGTTAATAAGTGCTGCTGTCAATTTGTTATCTGTGAAACAGTAATTCTATGACCGCTCCACCATTTGCACCAACACCATGGCCAGTTTAATACTGATATGTGTACTCTCAAGATGAAACTGATCCGACTTCCAGTGAGTAAAATATCCAAGCTCCTAAGGAGAAAGTTCCCCATGCATGTAAAGAAGCATCACAAAACCCTGGAATAGTGGGTCATTCAACCCATATCAACTTTGCATGGTTACCTGTATGAATATAGGTCAGGCCAGCTACCACTGAATATCTGGTAAGACTGATAAAATCATGCACTTATATTTGCAGTTTTTAAACTGCATCATCAAATTGAAAATATTTCTAATATATAAACAAGACCAGGGAAGCACAAGATAGCTTTCCTGCCAAAAGTTCAAAATATTTTCTTTTAGCCTGTTTCTTTTCAAGAAAATTAAACAAAATATGTAATTAATTCATTCTCTTTTGTTCTAAACTAATGGTATCCATAACTGTTTCAATTTCAATTCCCAGGAATACCAATTTTTGGCATGGATCTATTACTTTTTGACAGCTGATTTTAAAACCTAGCAATCTCAATAGAGCTAGAAAAGAATTATATGCGGCTAAGTATACCTGGAAATTAGGTCCTGTTATGAGAAAAATCATCTAGATAACATACAACTAACTGGTGGTAGCCTTTATGGGCCATAATTCAATATACCACTAGTGTTAGCTGTGAGAACATAGAAGGAATTTTTCTGGCCCCAAAAGGTAAACGACTGTCAAACATGTAAGTGGGATGTACATATCCTTCAAATGTCCGCACTAACTCCAGTAAACTTGAAATTAGAAGGATGGATTCCCACCAAACGATATGCTGATTTAAGATCCATTTTGCCTAGAAACCATCATAGCTTTATCATCTCCAGTACACCTTGAATGAACTAAAATAAAAAGGCATAGCCATTTACTCCAAGGTTATCTGGTTTGTTAAAATCATGAATCATTCTTATTTCTTTACCATTAGATTTTAGAATAGCACAAAGCACTAAAACCACCTGTTTCACAAGTTCTGATATAATTACCTTCAATCAGTTCATCATAGATTTTTGTAAGTTACAACTGACGTTATGTGATTACTCTCTTCAACTTCAATCACTAAACACTGTTTATCACTGTCTACAATAATAATATTTTAAAATACATTTTATTTTTATTTAATGATTGAAAAAAAAGAAAAGAAAAAAAAAAGAAAAAAAAAAGAAGCCTAGTGACTATCTGACAGTTATCGATCTCAGTTTGAAACAGACACACACCCGTTGTTAAAGCTGCATACTCTATATATTCTCTGACCCTGTAGGCTGTGAGGCATACATGAAAAAACAACAGAAATTTAGTTTCTTTCCATCCATCGGGGCACTAGAAATTTCCATCAGTGTTATATGTATTTTTATCCTATAACCTCCCCATGATATCCATGTCATAAACCCATGTGATATTTTTCATGTGATAATAGTATGCAAATTAGTAAACTGATATTCGGTTGTACACAATATGTACAGCTTAACATAATATGTTAGTAATAATCAGTTAAATTCATGATGTCAGGCTATGTTGTTCGCCAGTTGAGTTACTTTTGAATTGATACACCAAACAATGAATTTAAAATGTTACATTACAAGTATTATAGGATAAATAGAATTTGCTACTTGTTTTTTTAAATATGTAAAATGTCAACCTCGTGACGTTAATCAGTATTTGTTGAGGTCTGCCGAGACAAATAACAATTAACTAACACTCGGTTAATATTTTCCATATTAAAAAACACTTGTGTCGAATGCTCTATAAAACTAACATGCAAACTGAGTGATATTTCAAACAATGTGTTGGTTGATGGTCATTTGAGTTTTTGACTCATCATTACCACAGAGTGACAGACTACAGAGGCGTGTATAATCTTCACTTTTCGATGCTGACTCAATTTCTCCTTCATGGAGTGGGTCTTTAATTCGCTTATGTTCGAATATATAAAATTCCACTGCCGGATCCTTGTTGATGTTCAGTTTTTGCCACGAAAGAAAAAGACCAGATTTTGGAGGAGTGCCAACATCATTATCAGATTATTCAGTTTCTTCTGTGATCAACAGTAGTGGGTTTTTTCACTTGCCTTTCGAGCCCTTTTGGTGTGTTCCTTATTTTTAAATCTCTGGTACTGGTAGCAAGATTTGTTGTATCCAAAGTGGAAATTGATACGTGTGTTATTGGTATGTATTACCTTGAAATGTCACTCCTTTTGCATTTTGATTGGCAACACTTAGTATTGTTGTGTTTACTGACCAGATATAGTAATAAAGATAAAACCAAACAATGAGCATCTGGATATAGTTACCATGTTTGATGTGTAATTAAAAAATAACTGCAGGGATTTAAATGGAAACTGTTTCAAACATTAAAAGCTGTGTTGGGTTTGATTACCACAGCTATAAATTCATAGAGTTGATGGAATTTTCTTGTGGATGGGTGGAACAAAACTTCATGTTTTCGAATACGCCTCATGGCCTAGTGGACCAGTAAGTTTTTTGTCATGTAGTACCTCTCTGAGTTAGCATTTCACTCTCTGTTCTTTCTGTGTATCACATCTAAGTGTTTGCTGAAACAGGTAAAACAAACATGAGAATATCTATAATGTTGTAGTTTACATCAATACTGGCTACTGAATTTCTCGCATATTTGGCAACCAGTGTTTGGGCTGGTTTCGTACTTGTGTAATTGCTGATTTTGTCCCATGACTCTAGCTGATCCTCGGTGTAAGGTACCTTGACTTTTGTCTCTCTCTGTTTTCAGTAACAGCAGAATGAGACAGAAGTTGTCTGCACCCCAGCTGAAGCTTTGCTCACCTTGAGATTTAACCTTGTGGTATATATTCTTAGTCATATGCCATGGCAGTCAGCCCCTGGAAAACCTGGGCCATGGTTGAGATTTTTGATCAAGTAGCCAGTGTAGTCCATTATCACTGATGTATTAATTTTGTCCACACAAAACATTTCTCTTAAAGGGCTTTTGTGGATTACTAATTTTATTTAAAGGTAATTTCCTGTCACTAACCAACAATTTACCATTGATATTGACAGTTCCAATCCCGAATCACTATCCCTGATCGGTTGATCTTTAAGTGGTAGAAAAATGTAGTTGGTTATGCAACAGCATGTCAACTATTTTCCCCCTCCGATATTCCCAGGAATAGGAAAGGATCGAACGTTAAAACTTTACCATCACTGTCTGGTGTTTCATTGGTTATAGATGATGTTGCTGTGGTATCACATTCACATGAGATTGTCAACTGACAATTTAACCGATGTTGGATTGCATGGGCTGGATTGCATGGGCATCGCCATTTTCCTGTGAAGTTCCAGTTATAGACTTTGTCAATCGCTTCTGTTTTGCACAGTTAAAATGTGTTGCATCTGTAATTATAACATCAATGCAGCAGAATGCAACCTGCTTTTTGTTCTTTTCAACAACTGTTGCTGGCCCAGATTTAATATTTTAAAATGTTCCTCAGTAATTGACCAAAAGCATTGCTGTAAATTCCTTTCACCAATTTGAAATTGTCGCACCATCGAACAAAGGGTTCATCTATGATTGATTCATCATTTGACATTTTAACCTATATTTTAAGTAAAAGCAAAACATTTAAAACACAAATCCGGGACTGTTGTCCATATGTAGAATTAGCAAGAAGCATGTATGATTGTTTGTGCCAAGCATGATGAGCCAATGTGATTAGTTTCTGACATGTGCTATACAAGCCATATAGGATAAGCCAAAGTACTGCTGTACTTGAGATTAATGCAAATGTTAAAGTGCCAACCTGTCTTGTATTTTTAAACCCAGCTAAGTCTATACTTTAAGTTTGAAAAAAGATTAGACTTTTGTAAATTATATGATGTAATAACATTAAAAACAAAACAGGGGATTCCACTTCCAGCCTGCACACGTGCTAATACAGATTATTTTATTGCATGGTTTTAATATTTGTTTCAGTATAGTAAGATTGAACAGGTATGTATTAAAAACTTGCTTCTCTTTTGAAACCGCGAAAACATCTAAATCATACAAGATCACTGTTCAGTCAGTCAGCCAATCATCAGAGTAGTTTTGATGTTCATCAAGTAATATTTCTCCACCCTCAGTTTTCATCACATCATATTTACTGTTATGTAATAAAAAACACGCTTTTATGGGGCCATTTTGATTTGGTTGTGAATTTTATTTCAAAGAAATATTTAAGTATTTAATATATTTATTTTTGTAGTACAGTTTATGACCTCTGAATATTACTTTAATTATTTTACTAAGCAATTACCATTACCATTCATGAAATCACGTTATGCAATCTCTTACTGCTGAACCATCTTTTCAACACTCTTACACCAAATAGTGGTGGAAGACTAAGCCGATGAAGGTCTATTTAACGAGACCAATCTATGAGGCTGCTTGTTAATTATGAAATGACTGGTCAGACAAAAAGGTATAGTATCCTGCAGGCTACCCGTTTAATCATCTGGTAGCCTGAGCAAGAAAACATTAGCCAAAACTGGCTACTGCTAAGGTAAAGCCTGGCATATACAGGTATATGATGTCATCAAGCAATGTCTTACCTTCATCACACCAAGCCCCTGTCAATCCAGGTAAACAGCCAGATAAACACCGTCCAGTCACATGATCACACTGTGATACAACTGCACATTTTCCACATTTTAGATTACAGTATTTTCCATAGAAACCTTGAGGACAAACTGGAAGAGAAACAAAACACAAAACAAAACAAAGCTATGAACTATTGTCAACTAATGATCAGACAAAGATTTGCGTTTCCTTTCAAAACATAAAATAAACTCTTTTGTGAATAAAGTCCTAGTTCCACTATGATGTACCTAGTAATATGTATACAAGTCTATTATAAAACATTACACAAATGGATTGAAGTCCAGTATAAAACATAAAAAATATATTTCTAATTCAGCATGATACATTAAGGTGAAAAACTAAATATCCAGTATGATATATGAAAGAATGTCTTACCTTTGTCACACAAATCCCCTGTCCAGCCAGGTGAACAGCCAGATGAACATTTACCAGTCACATGATGACATCTTGAGATGTCTGCACATTTCCCACATTTTTGTTTACAGTTTTGTCCATAAAAACCTGCAGGACAGACTAAGAAAAACAAAATACAATTTAAACGTATGGTAACACTATAACCAGACCCTTTCCATTACAAAGGAATAAATATTATAAATACTGATCCAGTTAAAATTACATTGTTGATTTTACACCATGTTTTAACACTGGTTACTAATACGACATACAAGAACAATGGTAGCTGAATTATACTTGTTAGCCTTTGCTATCAAGGGATATCGTCAAATGCTAAATACAAATTTCACCATATTATTTAACAGAGGCGGGTCTCCCCGTGAATGGACATTGTAGTAACATAGTGTGTTTGATTGTGACCTTGATAATGATAGTAGCATAACGAAGCGTGTATTTATTTATTTATTTAATCAATGCAATTACTTTTGCATATCATATTTGATACAGTAGGTGCTTTAGGGTCAACATGTAGATTTGTTTATTTGTCATATATTCAGCAGTTATCATGTATATGTTATTGTCAATGTGTAAAACCAGGCAATTTGTATAATGCCTGAAAATATCTGGAATTTATATGTATAGTGCCTGATTCACTCAGGCATTATGTATATTATCTAAATATTTCAGGCAATATACACACTGCCTGACTTTTCAAGGTAATTGTTAGACACATTGCCTGAAATGGAAGATACACTATTCTTTGACAGCAATTGTTGTAAATGTAAACATAACTAGAGACTAAACACTTCAAAAAATTGCTCCTTTCAGAGTAATATGAATTAGGCCTTGGTTATGTATGGGGAAATCAGGAATGACTTGCAAAAACTATTAAGAATTATTTTTTAATAATTAAGAAACGGATATTTGATCAAGCCAAGCAAAATCTTTTCTACTGACTGAATACATCTGCTAAATATTCTACATTGGATAGAACTTAGTTCACAATTTTAGTATGCAGTACTTCTTAAATAAATCGGTGCCTGTTGAGTATGAGGTATATATTACTAAACTAAGACTCTCTGCACATAATTTGGCAACTAAGAATGGTAGATATAAAACTCTGGATAGATTCGAGAGATTTTGTATATTGTGTAATAGTGGAAATGTAGAAGATGAATATCATTTTGTATTGCTCTGTTTTTAGGGTTATAAGAATTTTTCTTTTTTTAAATCTCATCAGAACCTTAATTGTTCAAAATATAAAAACAATTAATAATTTAAGCAAATATTTGGTTACAACTTTTAAAAACAGAAATTCTGTAATTGGATAAATATGTTCATATGTACTCATGTTCTCCACTAGCCATGAATATAATTATGTTGCCATGACTTCGATGTAGTATTTTGATATTAATTTTTCGTACTATTAAGCACATATGCATGCTTACAGTAATAAAAAAAAGAAAGAACTAAAGTGGTTGAAATAATGCACACACACAATACAAATCATTATTTGAACAGTATTCGGAATTGTCGGATGGGCCTGCCACGACAGCATTTCATGCACTGTTTCACATGTACAGTGGACTGCCTACATGGGTTGTTTACATTGCTTATTTTTCTCTTCTTTGTAATGGATTGTGCATTTTGGTGATCATTATAATATGGAAATATTCCATTATTTTATTTCATTTCATTTACTTGAATTTTTAACCTTCATTACATACTATAGATGTTATCTTTTCCTTCATATAAAATACAACTCTACAATATTTCATGTAAGAAAAAATTAGATTTATTTTTGATATTAGCATACAGTGTTACAATTTTACTCCCACTGAAAATATCACGTGTTAACCATGCCAAGTCTCAAATCTTGTCCACAGTAAAATGGTAACAATATCCTGAATGTACCACAAACTACCACCTTTATTATAAAGATAACTTGAATAAGTTTTTGTTCGATCACTGAACATTGTAATGTGAAGTACCAGTACATCATTTTCGATGTTACTTCAAACATCGCCCATGGGAAATTGATTTCATAACTCCAGTAAGTTGTAGACTCCATGATCAAAATAGGAATACAAGTTTTCTGCTTTTCTGGTTTTCTTCGACTTTATTATTATTATTATTATTATTATTATTATTATTATTATTATTATTATTATTATTATTATTATTATTATTA
>JAUTBW010011456.1:0-11750 GCA_032361425.1 Peltospira smaragdina
TCCAGAGGCTGAGGGGAGTCCTGTGTGCAATCATATGTCACATAATTTTCACTCTTGATCCTAAGAGGGAACCACTAGGTGTCTTTAAGACTTCAGGGTCAGGGAATCAAAAGAAACCATTTTAACCTGGAGACATTACTACATAATGGCGAAATTCAATATGGCTGCCAACACTGCCACCGCATCATTGTTCCTTTGTAACTTTTCTAGGTAAAGACACCAAAATATTCCATATAGGTCAATTTCCTGGAAAGTTATACCTAATTTAATATGGTGGCCATATTGGACGCCGTCTTTAATTTAACCCCTTCTGCCCATGATCTGAGATACCCACCCATCTCCTATGGGTCCCCTACTAGGATCAAGAGTGAAAATAACGGGACATATGATTGCACACAGGATTCCTCTCAACCCCAGGACAATAACAGAATGCAGTGATATCAACGTCTAAGTGGGAATATTGGATGGGATGGTAATAGCTGAATATAGTAATAATAATAATGGTTGAAAATTGGGTATCATTCTACACAGAATTTTGCTAATCTATACAAGAAATGTTTATAAAATAACTCACTATAGTTTATAAGTACATGTATCTGATTTGCATCAGTTATACACATAGGGCCTTATTCACAAAAGAGCGTAGATATACATTTAGAACCTGATCTTAAATGAACATCTTACCATTGGTTCATGACATCAGAGACGTTTCTACCAGTTATTGATCAGGTGAAAAATATATGTTCGTGCAAAACTTAAATTTACACTGTTTTGTGAATAAGGCCCCAGGTTTTCAAAAAACTAACACACAACTGAAACACTATACACAATTAACACAATTAAAACAAAATATCTATGTAAAACCAATAGTTATATTTCAGAGTTTTGTCATCTACCATCATCAGGAGAAAACATCAAAATCATAGAACTGGCAGTGATGTTGATCATTCAACTTAAAAGACAAAATGCCTAGCCATCCTTTAACCCATTTTTACTCCCCAAATGTTTACAAAATATCTGAGATTGTACAAGTATTATATCAGCTGACTGATGCAGCATCAGTCTGAGATCAATTTTTAGAAGACCACTGATTCTTTCTTTACTAAATAATATTTTCAATACCAAAGTAACTTAATTAAAAATATTTTTAATGCAATGTTATTGGTTTAGAAAATATCTGTTAAAAAAAAAATTATGATTTTCTTTCTTTCTTTTTAAATAACAGAAATAAAAATGCTTCATTTACAGCAAATAACATTAGTCAAATAGCCACAAAAAACGGCATCACATTAATTTAACTATTAATGCTGGTCTGTATATGAACAGTTATACATGAAATTGTTTCATATTTTTATCAACATGAATATGAAAATATGTAGATCATTACATAGATATATGATACAGTACACATCATGTTTGGTATTAACTACAGCTCCCATATGTTGTGAACACTTATCACATTTGTAGCTAATATTAAATCTTTAATTCCCCAATATTTTTGTGTAATTCTATTCACTTATATTTTTCATTTTTGATGTGTTAAAATCAACTTATATTTCATACACAGATCTAAGCCATATGTCTTGAACTATAGTTCTGATATTCAGGAATTATTATTATTATTATTATTATTATTATTATTATTATTTACTGATATACCAATACATTATTAACAATTATATCAACAACTGAAATATTTTAATGAAAAAAACCCACTAAGTCCACTGATGGGAACTGTTATCAGACAGTCCACACATCACCACATAGCTTAAACCACTGAGGCATGTTGTATCCAGCCGTTGCTAATTAGTGATAAAGCTAGGAGGTGGTCTACACCTACCCACTGACTCATTAAGACTCCATGGCATATGGCAGTAGCATCCACATCATGTACCCATGCTTATTTAAATTATTAATTAATCAAAATTTAAAAATTATATAAATATTTTGTATCCATTCCACTGGTTTCTATTCTATATCCAAGACATTTTTCTTTCTCTTTATTTGTTTTAACATTTATTTAATGAAGCACTTATTCATCAACAGTAGTAAGTTTGTTTTTGTTTTTTTTAATATGTGAGTATTTCAGAGTCATTTAACCTTGACAATATAATTACTTTTCATTAGATTTTCTAAATAATCTCACAATAATATTATTGTAATTTAAACTTTTAGTACCTTCCAATCCCCTTTCCTTGTTCCGAGTACAGTTTGTGAATAACGGATGTGCTTGAACATTAAACTGATATCAGCACGTTAATCACTGATATTCATTTGTGGGAATACATACAAACATCACCATTAACATTTATTTATAAAGAAAAAATCCAGGAGCTTACCAACAATGATATATCTTAAACTAATTACTTCAGACAGGCATTTACACCACTGAGCTATGGCCCTATTTGTTAAAAGGCTGTACTTTGAATGCTACTTTCTTTCTAATTTCTTAACACAAGTGATAGAAAGTAAATTTTGTATTTTACAAAATAAACTAGATCTTCAACTTTCCTTTCACTTTTGTTTATTTCAGTTAGAAAACTAAAAACTATAATTCTTTATATTAATGGTAATCTATTATTTTCCTTTTATTTTCCTTTTTTTAATTAAAAAAAAGAAAATGTGTTAAAAAGACAATTATAAGAATAATTTTAAACAAAATATATAAAAACAGAAAATACACAAAACCTTTTTTGTGTTTTGGTTTAAATGGAGAATGCAATCAATTCTGAGATTCTACTGCACTAAAACAACAACAAAACAACAATAAACAAATAAAAAACCCAACCTGTAATACAGTATATATAAAACATGAATATTGAAAAATGAACATAAAGGTATACAAAACAATACAGTATATATCAGCCATATTCATTTACCTTTGTTGCATATATGCACACAAATATGTGTATGCACGCACACACAAAAATATATGCATATATGGAAAATCACATGCAACACGCACACATATACTGGAGAAAAAAAAGTGTTTTTGAGATATAAATTTTCCTTACCATCCTATTGTGCCGTTTTGACGAGTGATGCTTAAGTCCATGGTGAAGATGTTTGTTGCCATAGTAATACGTTCTTAACTGAAGGGTACACTTTTTCCTTCTATTATTCAGTGATTTATGAATTGTTGGAATCTTCCCCCAATTTAAAACATTATAATACTTTTTGTTAAAAATGCCAAAAGTGAGAGAATAAACTCCAAATTTCAAAAGGTAATAAGGAGTTAAGACAATTTTGTTGGTTTTAAAAAGGCCACTTGCTATAATTACAACAACCAATGCTGAAAACACAAATATATCATCCATTTGGTTGTATATGTATTCCATCATCAGCAATCGGTATTCAAATACTAACATCATGTTAAATTTTCTTTCCTTTAGCAAACCAAAAGCAACCTTTCAATCACACAAAATAGCTTATTAGATTTAACAGAAAAAATCCAATAAACCTTTAATGCTAAATTTGCTAATGAATTTGTTAAAAATTTTAATATGATGTAGCTGATACAAAAAGCAAATGACCATAAATAAGTAATACAATTCAATCACAAATAATCTCGTTTCTTTAATCAACCATTTACATGTGGAGAATGCCTTCTTCAGTGACCGGCTGGTGCTGCGACATTAGTCTAAATACACCTGGTTTATCACATGACGTCATTGAGTCAACAATAGCACATTGCATCCGTCTTGAAAGATACCACTGTTCAATGTCTGTCCCTGGTACACCATTCAGCATTATCACACCAACACACACACAACTGCTGCTTGTAGCAAGCCTGGACAGCCCTGCTGTGCTGAAACACACTAAGAGTAATACCCTGACAACTTCCACTGCACCTCTTCTATCAGGAAATGTACAGGCTTACTGACTACACTGTGGTGAAGTTACACTGGCACTCAACATATGATTCGCTTCAGGAGTTTGCACTGGATAAGGTCCACTGACTACACATAATAAATTTCTCTGTTTAGTTGAGCTGCTGTGTGGATGCAGTGTGTGAGTCAGTCGTGTAACTGCAAGATCAGCAATATCGACTTTTCCACCATTACACAGAGGTGGTGTGGTGTTATTCTGAACAGAAACAGCCATGCAGCCCTAGATCAAATGCATTATTGACAGTAACCACAGGCAGTGACCTCCGCTGACCATTGTAAAAATGTGAAGCATTGCAATTTTAGTAAACCAAAACATACAAGGAGATTTAATGACAAAATAATGAATATATACATACTTCTTAGAAAAAAAAGAAGAAAAAGAAGAGTTAAAATACAAATCAAATAAAATTAGATTCCACTATGAATGTTCAAATAACCCCCTAAACAACAACAGCAACAACAACAACAAAAACCCCCCAAAACAAACAAAAAAACATATTTATTTCAACCCAGATGAGAAAATTATACAATATATATTTTATAATCTGAGTGGACTACTGGCCTTATGACTGCTAACAATAATTTTTACCAAGTAAGAGGATAGTGACAAGCCATCAGAGGTCTCCACATAGTTAAAAGCCTTGACCTAGTTACTGTAAAATTATTTCACCATTCTTCATTCATACACTTTACTATATTTTCACCAAACCTAATTTTGATCAATCTTCATTCATACACTTTACTATATTTTCACCAAACCTAATTTTGATCAATCTTCATTCATACACTTTAATATATTTTCACCAAACCTAATTTTGATCAATCTTCATTCATACATTTTACTACGTTTCTATATTTTCTGCTGTCACCATACGATCAATATTTTATGTGCTCCATAATGGTATAGACACTAGAGATAAAAAGACTGGTAATATCCTTATCAGTTTTAAGGAAAAAGTTACAAACTACCTGAAGATAGCCTACAGCAGACAGAGAATAGTTTTTTTTTATTTCAATGACACACTCAACACATTTGACCTACTGTTATAATTATGGCATCAGACATGTGGTTGAGAACGACTGTGATGGTAAGAAGTAAACCTGCTGTCACACGATTAACAGCAAGGGATCTTTTATTTCACTATCCCATAGACAAGACAGCACATACCACAACCTTTGTTTTTGATTGAAACACATTTTATTGCATGTAAATATACAAATGGATTGGGCACAAGACACTATTACATCCCTCATGGGGTGAATCCAATGAGCCACCACACCATGAGCTAATGCTCTACCTGAGCTACACCCTGCTCAGTATAGCATGTGAGGATTTAACAGACAGCTGTTTTATTTGTTTGGTTGTTGTTTTGACTGCACTGATTTCACAATGGTCTGTCACCCATTTTATTATTTTGACAATCAACTGACAACTGTTCACTTGTTAGTAACTACATTTTGCATATTTTAGACATGAAAAATATAACTTTTGTTTGATACTACTGTATCTTTTGAGCTGAGGTTTTGATATATTTATTTATTTATTCTTTATTCATTCTTTTGAATGTGGAATGCCACATTTTTTCTTCTTTGTTACTATAAAATGTAACTATCAAAAGAATCACTGAATAATTAAGTTTTGAAATACCACAATATATAAGCATTTGTATAGCTCACACACACACACACACACACACACACACACACACACACACACACACACACACACACACACACCAGCTATATACACAGTGTTTGCTAAGATACAGTATGTACATGCCAAAGACTTGTGAGGGAAATCTACTTAGTGCTTCTGTCAACATAATAGCCAGTGGTCAAGGCTTTACAGGATTAACATATACACCTGGGATTACCAGCAGGATAAGAACAAGTCACAGCATATACTATTTATACTGTAGTAAAAACTGACAACTAAATCATTAGCCAACAGGCTGGCAGGCATTGTGTTCATATCTCTGTGCTAGGGGTGTATTTTCAAAGATCTCTTAAGGATAAGATTATGTAAAAGTCTCAAGTGATGTTACATATAAAACCATGTTGTGATGTCATCAGTTACAACATATATTGTTATCATAGTGTTAAAATGTTTAGAAAATCTGGCTCTGGGTTCCCAACCACAACAAGTTTTTTAAAAGACAGGTAGGAAGGTGTAAGGAGGATTTACACGTATATACTGTTACCAGTGACAAACATTATTTTACTATAGTTGGTTATCTATTACTAGTATTAGTTTATTTATCCTGCAACCAGCATTTCTTTTGATCCATTATGATCACTGACTGATTAAAGCAAAGTCATAAACATATACTAGCAGATTATGAATTTTGATGTCACAAACATACAAAGTGAACTGCTCTGATGTCATGGTAAAGTTTGTTTATGAAAGCTTTTTGTAAAAAATTGCTAAAACAGTGATAAAATACTTATCCACTCCATAATGTGTTGGGTTGCAGGATAAAGAAAATAACCAGTTAATAATGCTTGATACTGGCTTTATCCTGTTCTGGACGAATTGGAAATTTTGCTTAGCAAGCCTCGCAAAATTACCCATTCTTACCTTTACAGGATAAAGCCGACATCAAATGTCATTAACCAGTTATTCTATATTTAACAAGCAACACATTATATTAACAGTGAAATGATTTGACTAGAACTCATTTATGGAAACTGATCCCAAACTGATAGTGCACATAGTGATTGTTTATATCACTAAGCCACGGCTCTATTCTGCAATATGTGGTGCGTATTTGGCTAGAACTCATTCATGGAAACTGATCCCAAACTGATAGTGCACCTAGTGAGTTTATACCACTAAGCCACGGCTCTATTCTACAATATGAGCTGTATATTTGGCTAGAACTCATTCATGGAAATTTATCCCAAACTGATAGTGCACATAGTGACTGTTTATACCACTAAGCCACAGCTCTATTCTGCAGTATGTGATATAACTGCCTTGCTTTGGTAGGTATGACATTGATCCCTGCCAGTGAGCCACTGGGATATTATATCATGATATCACTTTCAACACTGATATAACTGTTAATAATAATCATTATAAAATATGAATGAATGGATAAATCAATAATATGGTATATAAAATAAATAAATACCAGTAAACAAATAAATGAAAGAGAAGTTAAATTTTACATGTTTTTAATGACCCAGTGAGAACAGAGATAAGGCCAGACTTGTCAACACCTTGCTGGTTGTCAGTATGTCATGTTAACACCACTTCCTTTAGGTAGGCAGACATTAGGGCACATTCGTAACCCTTGGGATGAGCACCTGGCTCAAGTGCAATTGGTCCTGTAATTTCTGGCAGGTGAGAACACTGTAATGTATACATACTATAAAAGAAAACCCTATAGGGATTTAACACAATTTACCATATGTATCATCCCTGAATAAACCTTGGCTGTATATATATTTATTTAAATTTTCACCTCGCTTTCTTTCCTGAAGAAGAAGTTACTTGTTTCTCATTTCACTGGACATACTAGATTATAAATCTGTATCACTCACTCATATATGATGTTATGACAAGACTGTGCACGGTAGTGATATCAGGGCACAATCCTGACACTATCAAATATGTTTCTGAAGCAAACAAAACAAATCTAATTAAAAAAAACACCACTGGCAGTAAATCTGTAAGTTCAACAGCAGCAGCAGCAGCAGCAGCAACAACAACAACCACAACAACAACCACAACCACACACACACACACACACACACAAAGGCGGTGGGCTGATTTTACCATCATAAAATCCTAACTTAACCCTGCATAAGTCCTTATTATATAAAACTAATATTCGCTTATAGTAAAATACTACTTTGTGCACCAAACAACTCTAACTCCCTCAACATCAGAAAGAGGAGGGAAAACCCCCGAAAAACTATGGAAAAACACTCTGAGCTGTAACAGTTGCTATCGAAAATCTCACATTTGTCATTAAGTTTCTGTGTTGTTGTCGCTATGCTAGACAAACGGGATGAAATAACTGATTGCTGTAGTCTAACAGTGTTGCTGTGTTCATCTGTTAATTATTATATTCTTAAAGAAGATCTCATATTTCTGATCTTTGTTTCACCTAAACCCATTATTATGGGAGGAGCACACTGATGTGTCAGACTGACCTCTCTTGGAGGACCTGACCTATTAAACTATTTGTCATTCCAACCAGTGCTCCATCACTGCTACTAGCAACCTGTTTGAAGCATAGAACATATAAAAACACCCTTGCTGCAAAGTAGTAAGAGAAGTTCATGAATAATTGATGATGGTTGACTTTGCCCTATGACTCTCTATTGGGTGAGATGAGACATTATAGTCAGCTTGTAAAAACAGAAAACTTGTTTGGCAGTGTTGTGTTCATGAACAAGGAAACAAGAGTTGAAAGAATGGAAGCAGTTCAGAATTAATTAACACAGTACTTATTACTGCAATCCTATTCCAGTTAATTAACCCAGTACTTATTTTACAATACTATTTCAGGAACAGTAGTTTGCCTAAGACATTATATGTATGTAATAATAATTTATAGTTTGCTGTTGATATAGATATTATGTTCTGACGTTACGATTCCAACCACTGTCGTATCTGTCATATTGGTGACATCATTCAAGTAATCAATCTTAAACTGTACAGCTCTTTCTATATAATTTTTCAACATTAAAAAAATAAAATAAAATATTTAACACATTCTAATTCAAATGTAAACACCTTGGCTAACAAAAAGAAGAACCTGTAATAGTTTTCTCTCATTTTATGAGGTGTATCCATGAATAATGCTGTTTTGGTCATAGTACCACTGAGGTGAGGCACACTGTTACCCAGACTAACAAGCACTGACATACTGACAAACAGAGCTTGCTACATTACAGTGACAATAACCACATTGGTGTTTTGACATCAGTTGTGTGATTTTATTACAAACTATTACAGACTTCACTCCTCAATATGGCTAACAACATTTCACTGACTAGATAAGAGCATAGATATTGAAACTGTTTATATTTAGTAATACTTTTTGTTTACAAAATGCCATTAAAGTTGAGGCTAGTCACATCAGTTATACACCCACACAGAGTACACTTGACCAAATATCTGTGGTCATAATAATACAAATGACGATCGGCCTCAATGACGTAGTGGTCTAAGCTGTAGGTCTCAAAAACAAAGCTGGCTTGGACTGAGTTCATATCCCGACGGTGAATTTCTAAGATCTCAATGGCTACAGTAGGTGTGAGGCCAGGACACACTCTTTTCACTAACCTCTAAAACACAGGATAACTACTACTGATCAACTGCCCTGGACGTCTATCTTAGGCTCCTGAATGTGCATGCAAACCAAGTTTACCTTACCTTTAAGAATGTGGAATAATAAATATTTTAATACTTTTCAATGCTTTAATCTTTATTAATAATATTAACTAATATAAACTATTTTTACTTGTTGAAACTATGTCACCCTCTGGCTGAAAAACTTTACTCTCTGAAGGTTATGTGCAGCAAGTGAGCCCTGTGTGAGTAGTCCTTAAAAGCATACTGGCACAAATTTACTATTTTTATTCCATTAATTGTAAAATTTAATGGAAAGTTATTTCACTTGAGATAACAAACCTCATCTGTAGTATCACAGAAGTGGTCCTTAAAGCCATACTGTCATAAATGTAGAGTTCTTCATTTCTAAAAATATTAATTATAAAATTAAAAAGTATATTCAGTTGAATACTGCAGAAGATGTTTTAATTAAACTACACTGGACAGAAGTGTAGTATAACACATAAAACTAATCCAAATAGATGTTGTTTTCTGATTTATAAACCATTGCTATAATTCAATTATTTACTAAATATATTATAAATGTAATAATGTGATAATTATGGAGATAGTTATACAAGATTAAATTTATGGACAAATCAAATGTATATATTTTAAAGAAATACTTTGTTTAGCCACTAAACATGTTAATGCTCTTTGACAGTATGTCTTCAATAGGTTTGATATTGTTTAACCTTAAATGAAGTGCTGAAATACGTAACTGAACATTTCCTTCTTTCTAAACCTGTTAAAAAGGTGATTGCTAGTAATCGTCAGTGAGCTTCAATACCCACAGAGTTTATCAACAGGAATGTGCTGACAGAGCTGATGTCTATCATTTACCTCAAGTCTCATGTTAGCCTTACAGAAAACTCACCAGTTACCAAGAACTATCTTGAAAGTGCATTATGCAATTTGCTCTGGTATCTGTTAATGAGTTATGCAAGCATTACATATGGCTGACTGGAGAATCAGAGGCTATATATTATGTCAAGGACATAGTCAACTGTATGTGGAGTTAATTTCATTTGTATTTATAGTTATGTAGGTTACCAGGCTAAAGAGACAAAGCATGATTAAAACTGCTGCCTCTGGAATGTTTATTATGAAATTAAATTTTAACAAATCAAATATAACTATGCTTTTACTACATTATCAAATACTTACTATTCAGTGTAAACAAGATCTGGCATTATCTAATGAAGCAGACATAGTATGTTTAGTGGGGTGAATTGTAACTCCAGTAACAGAATATCAAACATACCATGAATTCATAAGATTGCTTGTTGGGAATCCCACATTTACAATCAACCAATGATGAAGGAAGGAAGGAAATGTTTATTTATCAATGCACTCAACACACTGATGTACGGTTATATAGTGTTGAACATATGGTAAAGGACCATTTTGATAGTAAGGAAGGAAACCTGCTGCCACCACATAGGCTACTCTTTCCGATCAGCAGCAAGGGGTCTTTTATATGCACCATTCCACAGACAGGACAGCACATACCATGACCATTGATACACCAGTCATAAGGCACTGGCTGAGGTGAAAAATAGCCCATTGTACCATAAGCGAATGCACTTACCACTGACCTATGTCCTGCTCTGAACCAATAAGAACAAAATTTAATTTAAGGTGCTGCTAATCACATACAGTTTCAAAATGCACTGTTTGTTATTCAGGTTGATACACTTTCATACTGACACAATGTGCTATGTATAATTTGAATAACTGGTCTAAATGATTAAATAACCAAAATATTATAGTTTGGAGTGTCTAATGTGTGCAGTGAAACCCTCCAAACCATGCTGTTAATAAAGCAGATTTTCCTGAAATTTTTAAATAGCAAAAAACTTACTTAATTAAAAACCACACCATCATTATAACAAAACCACCACTTATCCTCAAAACTTAAATCTGAGCTCAGGATAGGTATACCTGATATATCAGATACAAAATCTATGCTTATGTGCAATATTGAAATTTGTCTTTATGTTAATGATATGACTGTAAAGTTCATTTTGTGTAGTATAACATTTTACTATGCAAAGTGGCTAAGCAGTTATAAAACATAACACCCATTGACTCAAAACTAACCAAATTACTGACAAAAAGTGGGTAATAAACATGCATACTATATATTGAGAACAATTTATGTGTGGCTGAAAATAATTGATAATTAAGTTCAAAACATATTAATAATATTAAAAGAAACCATTAATAATGTCCATTTTATAAAGTTATTTATTTCAACTTTTTCCTGGCTCACTGTCCTGATTTACATAGAATGAGCCTATAACACTTCAATAATTTGCATCACAGATTTCAGAAACTGCTACACAATTATGCAGTTTTAAACAAGTAGTTGTTCCTTAAACACAACCGGCCTCGATGGCGTAGTGGTCTAAGCCGTCGGTCTGAAAAATAAGGTGGTAGGTGCTGGGATCGTATCCCGGTACCGGCTCCCACCCAGAGCGAGTTTCTAACGACTCAATGGGTAGGTGTAA